>MU193795.1:5636-21979 GCA_016904865.1 Pissodes strobi | reverse complement strand
GTGGTCACGAATTGGGAGCAATGCTCTCTCCTATAGGTATTCCTCGAAGAAGGAAACGGCGTATGCGGAATCCACCGCACGTGGCAAGTTACCAAAAGAAATCTTGACTTCAGACAAAATCGAACCAATCCACAGTCAGGCAATTTACTACAGCAACTATGCCACTTTTTAGCCCGAAATAAGTATAGTCCCCCTTAGGGTGAATTAGAAATTCTTAAACTCTTTATCAGGCATACGTATTACCTCTCCTTTGGAGGGTTTACCAGAAAAGAGAACGAGGCCAAGCCAAGATCGACAACCTAGAACGCAAAGTTCAATGTTAAAAAAGCCAGAAAAAATTCGACCCACAAGCCAGCTTTACACTGTCCTGCGACATACGCAAAACACCGCAAGCTTGTTGCCACCAAATTTAGCAACATCTTCAATATGCAATGAAACATACCTAAGGCGGTATGATATTATGTATTGCTGGCAGGACAAAGAAGTCCAATGATAAAACCATTACTGACAATGACCAAATAAACAGAAACTACTTCATTCCGGCCGGCGGCCATTTAAAACTCCTGACATCAAATCTTTACAACGCATGAATCCACGACAAATCAGACCTAAACGTGCCTTTAGCCGTCAGGCCCAGTCTTATTGACTACATCCATCGATGTTAAGTATATGTTTCAAATATATTGGTTTCTGTCGCTAAATATCTACCCAACGAAATACAGAATTAAAGTAACTGTACAACCCATTGTATAAAATACGTGATGCGATAACTCTCCAACGCTGAAACGGTCGCTCATACGCGGAAATGAAATCTGGAGCACGAAATGGTTTTGAGAGCGCAATTAAAAAAAAAACCAAAACATATTATTCGAAACGAACAACAACAAACGAAAAAAGATAGAGAAGTACGTAATAGACAAAATGGGCAGCTGTGCTTTTTAATTATTCTATGTCGTTACTTTGTTTTAAAGCGAGTCGTGAGTGGTGACCACAGAAGTTTCATGCTAAATTTAACCAGACACTGGATTAAAATATTTTTAAAATTTAAATTAGAAATTCAGAATATAATATAACAATAATTTAAAAATTGCAATTATACAGCACGGAATAATGCCCTTCTTAATATAAATTTAAAAATTTGATTGTTGTATATGAAGATAAAAATGGGCAAAAGAATGGACCAGAAAATGTGACCTTGACTGAGCAATAAAAAAATTATTCCAGGAATTAAGCAATTGCGATGAAGCATTCTATAAATTTCCTTGTGAACGTTCACTTCAAAGGTTTGAACTACCCTGCATGTTCCGCTGAGGTTAGGGAGGCAATTCAGGATTTAAAGAACCGCAAATATTCGGGATCTGGTGGCATCCCTTCAGGATTGCTTCTGGTTTTACCTGATTGTGCACTGGATGCACTAGTCTTTGTCATAAACAACTCCTGACTTATGGGCAGTTTTTCCCCTGTTTAAAAGAGGCCATGGTTCTACCCCTTCATAAGGATGATGATTTGGATCAGCCATGTAACTTCCATCCAATATCCATTTTGTCGACCATCTCACAGGTGGTAGATGCATACGCCTACTCGCATCGTCCGGTGAAAGACCACCCCGCCAGAACTGGGAAATACCAAGTGGTTTTCCCATGTTTCAGTTATTTTAGGTTTTGCAGCTTCGTAGGCTCACTAAATTGGCACTACGGCCAGAGCCGAAGCGGCCTCATTCAAAGAATATAAAATTGAAATGGGGAAATAGGCAACAATTTGTCTTCACAAACATGAATCTTCCACAACAATATAAATAGTATCCGTACTAACCTCAACTAGGAAGTCGAACAAGGAGCACTTAAGATGAACAAAACTTACTCGGACTAAAAAATTGTTCCAATCTTTTTAAAATAATTCAATAAAATATTTGTCATTTTGAAAACAAAAATCGAACTGTGCTCGTGCAAAAACTAAGTAGTTTTTATAATCCGCCTCGCTAATTACCTAAAATCAGCGAACAACCCGTTTTATGTATTTTTCTGTAAAAAAATATCATTACACGACGGGTGACACTCTCGCGTGTGACGTGTAATATAATAATAAAAAGAAAATGATTCATAATTTCCCAGCTACAAATTTGCGTGATGTGATACATTACCAGCCGAAATAACACATTAATTAGGACAAATATAAGCTAATTGATTGCCTTCCCGACAATATTAGCATATATGTTTTTCTTAGTAGACGTTTAATGCAACAAGTAGGAACACAGCTTATCTATTTACACATAATAGCCTACTTTCTAAATGGTCCGTAAAGATTATTTCATTTTTCGGACGCGCCTTCCTGTTCTAAGTTTTTCCATCAAGATTTTCGACTGACTGATATCTTCCTTCAATGTATTATTACATCCATTTACAAGAACATGAATCTGCATAGAGCTGTGCGTCTTGTCGGCGACCCGGAGTTGACCCGGAATGCTTTTTTTATGGCAGTGGTACACACACTAAAAGGTGATCCTATGACGCTCGACGAGCGGTGTGTGTGCGAAGATGTTGATTGACACGGTTCTTGAATAGTTGTAGGTTGTAATTAGTGGGAAACAGATGTCCTGGAAGTGAGTTCCACAGTGATGCAGTGCGCCAGACAAAGGAGTTCTTGTAAAGCGATGTTCTAGGTGTTTCTAGTTGTACGACGAACTGGTGCGCTCCTGCCGTCTGTCGTGACTGTCTGACAGGAGTTGCCAGGTGCGGGATAATGCGGGCCAAATCCTGGGAACATCTGCCGAGAAAGTATCTGTGAAACAGAGACATATCGGCCACATGTCTGCGGTGTTCCAGACCATCCAGTTTCCGGGTCAACTCCGGGTCGCCGACGAGACGCACAGCTCTCTTCTGAATGGAATCCAGCAGCTTTAGGGTGCGCTTTGGTGCGGCATCCCAGATATGTGAGCAATATTCTATGCACGGTCTTATTTGCACTTTGTACAGCAAGAGCAACTGCTGCGGTGTGTAGAGTTTTTTGTTGCGAAATAGCGCACCAAGCTTCTGGGAGGCTGATTTTGCGATGTTAGCAACATGGTCATGCCATGACATATTGCTGTTGACCGAGACACCCAGCAGTCCGATTGACGAGGATGAAGGAATGGTCGATCCTGCCATAATGATGTCAGGGCCCGCTGTATTGGCCCTCTTGGTAAACGTTGCTGCTTGGGTCTTTGCTGCATTGAACTGGACCAAATTTCGGTAGCGCCAAGTTTCAACTTTCTCCAGGTCTTGATTAATAGCTGTAATCTGCTCCTGTCTACGGTGGTGAGTCTCAGTCGCTGGTAAGGGTTTTTCTGATCTAAAGTGAGAGACAAGGGTACTGTCATCTGCAAAACTGTAAACAGGATTATTCGTTTCGATCAGCAGGTCATTAATATAGATGAGGAACAGAGTTGGTGAAAGTATTGCGTCCTGAAGCACGCCCGCGTTGATGAAGAATGTGTCCGAGATGTGTCCATCGACTGCAACGTGTAGGGATGGGTTCTTAAAGAAACTGGCCAGCCAGCTGCAGAGAGAGGCTGGTAGTCCGAAGGACGGCAGTTTGTTGAGCAGTCCGTTATGCCAAACTCTGTCGAATGCCTTTGAAATATCCAACGCAATCGCTCGAGACTCTCTGTAATTTTCAATTGCCCCACTCCATATATGAGTGACATAGACCAATATATCTCCTGTCGATCTCTCTTTGTGAAAGCCGTATTGATTAACGCTGATTATTCTGTTGTTCTCGAGGTACTTGAGTGGTACTTGAGGTGGTTGACTACACGTTCCATGACTTTGGAGATTATTGGGAGCAAGGCAATTGGGAGATAGTTTGAGGGCGTGGTTTTCTTGCCTTTTTTTGGAACAGGTTGCACTCGAGCGACTTTTCAAGAGGATGGGTAAATCCCTTTTCCGTAAGAAAGAGAAAAAAGCCTAGAAAAAACGGGTGTTAGTTCGTTGGCGCAGTTCTTTAGCACGATGGCAGGTATTCCGTCCGGTCCTGATGCCTTTTGCGTATCTAGTTCTTTAAGGATTTTGCGAATATCATGGTGATGAAACTTGACTTCTGCCATGGTAGTGTTGATGTTCGATCTGGTGGGGAGAGTCTTGCCTTGAGGGTAGGTGTCTAAGGTAGAGTGCGATGAAAACATTTTAGCGAGCATGTTTGCTTTTTCCTTGGCTGTAGTCGCCGTGATGCCACGTTCGTCCCTCAAAGGTGGGTGAGACGTTTTTGTAAAGTTGTTACTTACTGCCTTTGCTACCGACCAGAAATTCCTGGAACCACTAGGACATTGCAAAAGTTTATTCCTGATCCTTTGATTGTGTTTGTCCTGTTTCGTCGATCACACGTTTACATTCGTTTCTCGCTTCGACAAAATAATTGCGATTTTCAGCGGTCTGATTCTGCTGCCAGTACTCGTAGGCTTGCTGTTTCCTACATACAGCTCTTTCGCATCTTCTGTCGAACCAGGGCATTCCTTTTGATGATAACATAATGGAATTTGGGATGTATGCTTCCATTCCTGATGAGATTACTTGCGTGATCTCATCGCAGCAGACTGACGGGTCGTCAGTGCCAAAGCAGACGTCGAGCCAAGGAAAATCTAGGTAGAACTCCCTTAGATCGTCCCAGTTTACAGAATTGTAATGCCAGATTTTGCGAGGCAATGGTGGGTCCTTCTGTATGAGTGTTAATTCACACACCGTTGTAATAAGTTTGTGGTCGGAAGTACCTAATGGCGGACCAACTGCCATTTTGAACTAGTCAGGATTGGTGGTTAGAAAAAGATCCAGGAGGGCGGCGAATTAGCCCCTCTCTGAAATTCGAGTTGGTTCGTCTACAAGTTGAGTAAGCCCGCAGCTGATGGCAAATGCTTCAGCTTCTCTACCTTCGTTGTCGGTCTTGTTGTGATGTTTGAGCCAGTCTGTGTTGTGGGCATTGAAGTCTCCCAGAACGATTATTTCTGAACTGGGGTGATCGACCTGTATTGAGTCAAAAGTGGTAGATATTGTTGAGAAAAAGCTTTGGTGCTGTATCTTTGCTATCTGTGAAATGCGGAATGAAGGGCTCCCAGGGCCACCCAGCGCCCGGAGATCCGAATAGCCGCGGAGTTTACTTCCGGAATTTTTGATCCTGGAAGCACCATCATGTCCATATATTCCCACTGTGGAAGCCGGGAACACCAGCGCGGAAGCGGAACGTGATTTGGGGAAACCACTTAGCGCCTCCCAGTTCTGGTGGGTTGATCTTTCACCGGACGATGCGAGTAGGCGTATGCATCTACCACCTGGACCGCTTCCACTGGAAGCATCGGCCTTAGACTCATTGCTCTGGTGGTTCCTAGTCTGACAGAGGTAAAAATGGGGTTTGTTGGATCACTCCCCAGTGATCAGTTCCAGGCTTTGTACTCTAGTGTTCTCCAGCCTGGAGGAGGACGATGGGATTTGATGAGCCACATCCCGTGGCAACTTGGAATGGCGGGGGCGTCACTCCCCGTAATCAAACTGCTCTCACCAGTTTGACGTTCCTGCCTGCTAATACCATGCAGCCCCTTTTGTCAGAAACTGTCATTGATCAACTCCAGACTTTGTACTTCGGTGTTTTCCAACCTGGTGGAGGACGATGGGATTTGTGTGTGCTATAACCATAAAAAAGGCCGCTAACTAATGTGTCGTCTGCGAAGATGTTTAATTTGATTTGATGAGATTGGCTGATTGCTAGCGCCAATGTACTGCACTGCTATGATTTTGTGCCAGTTTATGATCTACTGAGCTCGTCGAAGGCTATGGCAAACTTTGCAACGGATCGATGGTTCTGTGGAACTGCTGTGGATAGAATTCTCTTACTATCACCGAAGAGTCTACAGCATTTTAGTAGATTAAAAACTGGAACTAAGATATACACCCTTAAAATTATTTCAGATACCTATGTTTCACTGTAAAAATTATTTAGTGATGATTATATTATATATTCCGCATATACGTTGAATAGTAAGGGAGAGACAATGCATCCCTGGCGTACTCCTCTTTCAATTTCGACATAGGTCGTGTTGCCGTTGTTGGTTTTGATGCATCCTTCGTGGTTCCAATATATATTTCGAATTATAGCTATGTCCTGTCCATCCAGTTCTATCTTTTTCATGACATGTATTAGTGTTTCATGCTGGATAAGGTCGAATGTAATCCACAAAGCAAACATACAAGTTCTTCTGCACTTCCAGGTATCTTTCTGCTACTAGTGTTAGCCTTATAATTGCTTCCCGCATTCCTGTTCTCTTTCTAAACTCGTACTGCGAGCGACTCAGGTAATCTTCGCATTTATTGTTGATTCGATTGAATATTATCTTCATAAATATTTTAGCTGATCTTCGCATTTCCGAGCTCTGCATCAGTGGCGGCTATTCAGCGGAAGTAGGGGAAGTGCCACTTCCTCAAGAAAATGTAATTTAAAAAAATACAATTAATTCATTCATCAGTAAAATAATATATTTTAAGATTCAATGATAAAATTTTCTTAGTTTATGAATAATCTGTTTCCTGTTACTAGGGGGGTAACTATTAATTCAATTATTTTCAAATATTAAAATCAAAGCTTCATGAAACAAGAACAAGAATCTCGCCACCTGCACATTGCCCGTTAACTCCACTAACGAATAGAACAGAGGTGAACAGACAATCCTTCCTTCCTTCTGTCGATGTCGGTAGCTCTTCGCCGCTTTTCAAAGCCGCGAGCCGCCACTGCTCTGCATTTCTTAGGTATGACAATGAAGGTGGAGATGAGCCAGTCTTTTGGGAGAGTTCCGGATTCATATATTCGGTTGTAAATCATTGTTAACCCTGTGATGACTTCTTCGCTTAGATGTATGAAGTTCTCTGCTGTAGTGAAATCTTCTCCCGGGGCTTTGTTGTTTTTGCTTCCCTGATTGCTCTAATGAGCTCAGACTTCAGTATGGGTAGGCTATCATTCCTTTGACCGTTCATCTCCAAACAGTTTAAATAATCTTGCCAAATTTTCTTTTCCTTTTCTGGATCTAATTCGATTTTCTCGTTGTTTCCTGTTATCATGGAGATGTATGTTTGGTTTCCATAGGCCTGCTCCTTCTTTTATCTTCTGGTGGAGTTCTCTGTCTTTACGTTGACGCTGTAGGTCTTCTATTTCATCGCATCTCTGCTCTAGCTATTTTTCTTCAGCAGTTGTGATGTGATTGTCTATTTTTTTTATTGAGTTCCTTGAATCTTGCGGTATTCTTATTCTTTGATTTTCGTCTTTCATCCATTAGTTGTAGTATCTCATTAGTTCCCAGGGTTTTCGATTCTTTTTACCTGTTTTACCCACTGTTTGTTCTGCTGCTTCTATCACTATATTTCTAAAGCTTGCCCATGTTTCCTGGTTATCTTCATCTTTTGTGTTGTTATTTTGGTTTGGACAGTGCCATTTTATGTCTTTTAGTTTTAAGTTCACATTCTGTCTATACTGCTAGCCTTCGGGTTTGGTTTCTGGATTTTTTCAATTTAATTCTCGAGACAGCCACAACTGGATTGTGGTCCGAATCTATATCGCTGCCAGGATATACATTTGCAATGACTATGCCATTGCGGAACCTATTTTGATTCTTACAATGTTCTCATTATTGTCTTGGGGTGATTTCCATGTATATAGCCGTCTCTGTGGTAGTCTAAACCATGTGTTGGTGACTACATGATTGTCTTCTTGCCAGAATTGCACAAAGAGCGTTCTACGGTCGTTCCTGTATCCTAGCCCGTAAGGGTCCACTATCTGTTCTACTCTGTCCAACCCCACCTTAGCGCTCCAGTCTCCCATGTAAATGCTGATGTCAGTGCAATTTATATGCTTTTTAGCTTCCTCAATGATGTTGTAAAAGTCTTCCAGTTCTTCGTCAGGCGTTCCTGAGGTTGGGGCATATGTTTGTATTATATTTAAGTCAAATGGTGTTCCACTCATTTTGAGGAGCAATACTCTGTCATTTACTGATAGAAAGTTCTTAACATAGCGTGTCATTGCTGATGTGATGATGATTCTCACGCCATTTTCAGCTGTTGTGCCTCCGGAGTAGTACAAACGGTTCCCTTTTGTGGTATTAATGTATCCTTCTCCTTTCCATCTTGTCTTTCTCATCCCCAGTATGTCCCATTTCATTTGTTCGATTTCACGTTCAGCGTTGGCCAACTTTCCAGCTTTGTTCAGTGTCCTTACGTTCCATGTAGTAACCTTAATTCTAAACCCGGGGATTCTTAGCACCCCCTGACGATTGAACGCCTGCCGGGGACTAGGGGACTTATTTATATTTTGTGTTACCATAGTAGTTTTCTTAGGATTAATAATGCGAAGGTTTTCCATTTGCCTTTCACTTCCTATGCCGTTGACAATAGTTTTCGTTCCTCCGCCTTTGGAAATTTCCAGGACAAAAGAGTGCCCCCTTACTTCTGTTAATAACCCTAGAAGCTGGGTTGCCATTTGAGCCGGATTCACCGTACCGAAGCCTTTCTTCTTCGCCTTTTCCGCTGGTGTGGCCTTCATCCGTAACCCTGGACAAGGAGCCCTTACCGGGTGCTATCAGCCGGAGCCAGCTAAACCCAGGTTTTTTAACGAGGTGTTACTCCTCACTCCCTACTTATTTAGTTTGTTTCAAGTTATTGTTAGAGAAAGCAGATAATATATAATTTTCTTACAATATTTCCTCTATAATACTGTAGTCAAGAATGTTACGTTAGTGTATGACCTCATATAATATATATGCATCATTTATTAATATAAAAGAAAATTATTTAACTATATTTTCATCACATTTTGATTTGAAATACTAAACTAATATATCACTAGCCAAAATAGGCGTATGAATACAAAAATAAGCCGTTGTATATCATTTGTCACTTTCGATAGACAGGCGAAACACTTGCTGTGACACATTTATCCAATTTGTTTCGTTACCTCTTTTAAAAAAAGATTAACTGATTTTGTATGATAATAAAATAAAAGCCCTTTATTAAAATATACTCGCTGAAAAAATATTCTAATTTGGAGCAATTACTTCAATAGTTTTTATATGGGAGCAAAATATTGTGGTTAATACGTTAATAGATTCTTAGATATTTTTGGATGTCGAAAAAGATACTTCTTGGAAATTGCAGCTGTGGCCGAAATAGAGTATAGTATATCGTTAAAAAGTATGTTTTCGATCGCGGTGTTGTCATTGAAGGGCATCAAAATATCTATAGGATAGGTTAATGAAGTTTTTACCTCATGCATATTGACTTGGACAATAATATGTTATCGCACGAGTGTATATAAATATAAAAATTGCAAACAATTCACTTTCACTTTATTAAAATTACTTTACCCATACATTTTCAAAACACGTATTTCAACACTATGAATACAATGTAATTAATCCTTGGGCACAACAAAATACATTAATCGATACTTAAGGTATTTTCTCATTTATGCTATATTTCTAAATGAATATGCATATACCGCTTGAAATTTATTTTACAGTTAATTACAGTTTTGCAATTCAAATTTATAACACCATATATTTAGGTTAAGATAGACCGTTTTATTGTACGCCGGGTCGGGTTGCTCCCCCCACGTTGCGTCGCCGCCCCGGCTGGCTGTTTCATATTTTGATATCACTTCTAAACAAAGAAGCTTTTCGTAATGGTTTGTATATCTGAATCGAAAGTATAGATTTAGCTATGTTACATAATTTCATAATCAGTAAAAGTTTTATAGAAATCTCAAGTGTAATAGATTGGATATCTATTATAATACTTTCTTGCAGTAATGCATAGAGCGTGGAAAATAACAAGCATTTTAATAACCATACATAGCCACGTACTTAGCTAAGAAATGGAAGATTCCCTCAGTGTTCACTTACTAATCCAGGATGTAGGGCAAAAAACATTATATATGTCAAGAGCAGAGTATATAATTCAATCATTGTATACAATACCTCAGCATTATACAGAATGACTGGGTCCTTTGTGTAATGTATGAAACATGATTTGTATTTTACACTTTATTTTAATTTTAGGAATTTTATAGAATATCTATGAATCCGATTCACTGACAAATGGCTTCCAGGAAATGTAAAAAAAAAAAATTTTTTAAGACTTTTTTTTTATCTTGATCATGCCTTGGGATTGATTTTGCGTGGTGTTTCAATGTAAATGCTTGTTATATTCTCTGACAATTAAAACGATTGATAGTATGCTTGTTTATAGAAATAGTTAACAGGGCTCTGAACCACTTTTATCACCCGTATACGACGGGAGGTCCTGGGCGTGACCATCTATACAAATAGGATAAGTGGAAAAATTGTCAACTGGCATGTGTCCCAAGAACCATCGTGCTCAGATCATAGGCACATGAGGTATGACATAAAGACTTCCGTGCACAAAGAAGTATTGTTCAGAAATCCAAGAGACACAAACTGTGAAGGATACTTACAATCCGTCAGCGAAGGTCTCCAAGGAATATACATACAAAAGAAGAAGATACAAAAGACACGAGAGGTTTGGATACGGCAGTCGAAAAGGTGACGGAAGCAGTTGCTACAGCACACCATGAAAACTTCCCAGAAATGACTTGGAAACAAGAGGGTAACACAGTCTGGTGGAACGATAGGCTTAATAAGCTTCGGGAAACCGTAAGAAGACTGTTCACAAAGGCAAGAAGACAAATGAATGGGACCTATATAGGATAGTCCTTATGGAGAATATTTTGTGAAAGGGTGAACGAAACCCCCACCTGTGCAAAGATTCACAAGGTGCTAGCAAAAGAAAACTCTACAAATCGAGTCGAACTCTTGAAAGGAGAAGACAACGAATACACAAAAACATGCTAGGAAAGTCTGAAGCTTCTCATTAAAGCCCACTTTCCAGCGTCAATTCAGATGACGGAAGCCACAGTGCTCGAAGAGCCGCCTAAAAGAAGGCCAACGAAGCAAGATTGGAGGCTAGCTGGGGAGATCATAACGCCGTCTAAGGTCAGATGGGCAGTAAGCCAATTTCAACCGTACAAATCGCCGAGGTTAGATGAGATATACCAAATACTCCTACAAAGAGGACAGGTTAGTTTGGTCCCATCTCTCTGTATGATCTCCAGAGGCTGTATAGCTTGGGGATTTATATCTACCAAATGGCAACAGGTGAAGGTTATATACCTGCCGAAGGTAGGCAGGATACCAAACCAGAAACCAAAGCCATTCAGACCAATCAGTCTATCGACGTTTATGCTGAACTCGTTTGAAAGGTTATTCGATAGGTACGTAAGAGATAATGCTCTAAATGCCAACCCGCTAAGCAACTGTCAATATGCATATAAAGCAGGAAAATCTACGGACTTAGCTCTAGACGATTTGAGTAGGCTGCTATCGAAATCCATAGATGATAAAGAAAGAGCACTTGCCACTTTTCTCGATATAGAAGGCGCCTCCAACCACGCGTCATCAGATTCTATAGGAAAAGCCCTTGAAGAAAGACAAGTCCCAGGAACCATACGTCAATGGATCGAGGCCAGCCTTAAAAATAGGACTATCGTATCCAACTATGGCGAGGCAACACTTAAAACAGCAGTCGGGAGAGGATATCAGCAAGGAGGAGTATTATCCCCACTACTTGGGCCATTCCAGTGGATGATCTAATCCAAAAACTTCAGCCGGAAGGCTTTCAGTGCCTGGGCTACGCAGATGACTTGACGATTGTGGTGGATTGAGAGTTCATTTGAATTTTATCCTTTAAATTAAATAATTTTACTGAGTTCAGCTGTTAAATACGGTCCTGTCTATGCAAATCATATTTCATATTCTTAATATTACTAGCATTTTAGCTGACTCAGTTTTACGTATTTACCTATAAAAATTTGCTGGGTTTGATTAGCATTTTATCCGCCTTCTTTAAACTTGCTAACCTACTTCAACATGCTGACTTTATTTATAGAAATTACTTGCAATTATCCAACTATGATTTAATAATGATATTCAAATTACATTCGGATTATAATACGTTACTCTTTAGCTGTTCTTCTCTGTTTTTCTTTGTGGATGATAAATGGCGCCCGGATACGCCATCTTTTCTTGCAGATTCCTCGGTGGCTGTTGTTTGGCTGGTCGGTTGGTTGTTGGTCATGCTTTCCCTCTGGTTGGCTTTTTATCCGATAGGCGGTGTCCTTGGTGGATTTTTCTTAACTGTTGGGTTGGCGGATTGTTCCATGTGACCCTTGGTAGTTTGCGTTGTTTTGCGACTTGCTTGTTTACTCGAAGCCTGGCAGATGGTGTTCCTAGCGTGCCATGATGCTTGCTGTCATTTTCGGCTTTGCGCAGCCGTCTGTCGTGGTAGGTTCCTTGATCCTCCATTACCTAAGGTGGATGGGTGTGGCAAAATGCCGTCGACTTGTTTTTCTTGCTTCTTGGTGCATTGCCATTAGTAAAGAATACAATAAATTATATTGTATATGTGGTGATAATTATACTGTGAAATGTGCCATTTTTGGTCGACTTGTGCTACTGTAGTCTGCAGATTGCACACATTGACCTGGAATAAGACATAAGCACGAGATTTTGACAATATTATATACATAATAATTCAAATGACTATGAGCTGGCTCGATTTCCCCTGGATTAGACTCAAAGGATTGATATTTCTCAATTATTTACTAGATTATCTAACTCATTGTCCACTGCTACTGACATTTCATCCATATATCATAATTTCCTAAATTTCTTTATCTTTTAGGACTCTCTAGTCGACGAATGGGGAAATTTCTGCCAGTGATTGTTCGGTTGACTGAGTCCTGTATACTGGATGATGCTTTCCAGTGGCTCCTTACTAGTTTTGGATTGCGGTCCATGCAGTGTGTTCTCAAGTTAGGTAAAGATATATGCACATTATTTACAATTGAGTATTGCTTTTTTATTACTGCTTTTTTATACATTTATTCTCTTCGCGATATCGCTTATATTTACATTATTTTATAGTACAGTATCTGTGTCATGGCGAGTGGTGATAACGAAAGCGATATCGCTCCGGCTAAAGTGACCTTTGAATGCTGTAAAACGCGAGTAGTGAGTACGCGGTATGCGTGGAATGTGGAAAATTTTTCCATAAATCATGTGCGGTAAGAGATTTCGCTGGGAAAATTAAATTTATCGATGAAACCCAGCTTTATTGCGGCAATCATAATTGTGACACAACCTCAAATACTGTTGTAAACATGGAAACTAATTCCGCTGAGCAAATTGCTGAAATCGAGAGTCTTAGACAACTGCTCTCTCAAAAAGAGAACGAAATAAGACTCTTAAAAGAGAAATCGTCCAATCAGGAGGGAAAAATCAGTGCCTTAGAAATTCAAGTGCAAACAAATTCTTCGCCTGAAGGTCAAACAAGGTCGCCGTCTTCGGCAACGGAAGTAGAAAACAAGTACTTAAAACTACTTTTAGATGAATGTAAGGACAAGAACAATGTTTTGAAGGAAAATAATAGCCTTCTGAGGGACAAGGTCAAGCAGAATGAAATCGTTTCTGTTTCAAAACCAGACAAGTCCCCGAAAGAAATTGAAAAAGCAAGCTTTCCTAGAAAGGCAGACTTGCCATTCATATCCAGTGATACGGATGGAGAAACACAGCAATTCTCCGTCTCGCAAGAGAGCATGCAACAAAACTCATCAAATGTTATCCCGGAGGCCTTAACTGTCAATCCGACCTCAAGTAAAGCTGCACACATTACGAAGGGCCATCTATGTGAGGCTATCAAGAATGCAAAGGAAGCATTTAAAAATAACAATACTCCTCGGAATGATGGTTTCATTCTAGTTAATAACAAGAAACCAAAGAAATGGACCAAGGTTTTGATTGGTGACATGGACTCTACTGAGAACAATAAATTGAGAGGGGCTCGACAAATATCCTTTTTACATGTGTACAAATTACATCCTAACACAACAGTTGAAGAAATTACTGATTACCTGAAACCAATGTTTCCTGAAATTGAATATGAGAAAATGAACTCGAAGTTTCCAAAATACTATTCATCCTACAAGATCTCCATTTCTGAGTCAAATCTAAATAGAGCAATGGAACCAAACATATGGCCAAAAGGTGTATGCATTAATAGGTTTTTTCATAGACTAGCACCCAAAACCCATTCAACTTAGTGATTCCAAGCAAGCTTCTAAGTACAGATGATGCAAGCTGCTCTATGGCTGAATTCAATATGGTATCAAATGAAAAGGAGGCCCTTTTGGTTTTGCACCAGAATATCCAATCACTTAGGAACAAAACACTGGAACTGGAGTGCTTAATTAATTGCATTGTTGGTAGGCCAAGCATTCTACTGCTAACTGAACACTGGATGAAGCAAGAGGAGGAATCTTGTGTAAAAATTCAAGGTTACAGAACGGTCTCCTGCTATTCACGACCTACTATGGAACATGGAGGAGCTTGTATCTATGCAGATACCAACATGGACCTCACTGATGTGGACGGAATACGCCAGAAGAGTGTTGAAGGTGTTGTCGAGTTTGCTTGTGCAGTGGATCGTAAGATAAAACTGGCTGTCCTGTGTGTTTATCGGAGAGGCGTGGGCTCTTTTCAGGACTTTGTGGAAAAAATGGAAGCAGTGCTTAATATCCTTGTTGACTCTTTTGTTGCCTATAAGATTTGTTTGATAAAAGTGAGCAAGCTAAACAATTTCTGGATGTAATTCATGTTTTTAATTTCCATCAGTGTATTTTTGAGGCCACTAGGGTAACTACCTCCTCAGCAACACTAAAAATAATATATTTTTTAACTCGGACAGTGGGTTTAGGAGCTATGTTCTAAATACTGCTCTTTCCGATCATAAAGCTCAAGTCATAAACATACACAATATTGAATTCAATAAAACAAAGCCCAAACATGTATTTAGGAGGCTTTTCACAAAAAGTAAAGAGCATCATTTTGAACAGGAACTTCTGAGAGTCGATTGGTCGCCAGTGTATAGGTGCACAACAGGTAACTTAGCCTACAATACTTTTTTAAATATTTTTTTGGAACTCATGGAAAGAATATTTGTTGTAAAGAAATTAAATTGCATGAAGGGGTCGAAGTCTTGGATAACAAATGGTATAAAAATATCATGCTGTCATAAACGTGTCTTATACTATAAGAAAACCAAGGGGCAAGTGTCTGGCCTTTTCTTTAGCAAATATTGTAGTATTTTGAAGAAAGTAATAATTAAAGCTAAGCAGATGGCCAACACAAACTTTATTGAGGGGGCTGAGAACAAGGTAAAAGCGACATGGAAGGTGGTGAAAGATATCACGGATAGATCTAGTAAGGATACTACAATTGTCGAGAACTTCTTAAACAAATATGACGATCCTCTTACAATTGTAAACACCCTAAACAATTATTTTGTAAATTCATGTCCTAGTGTACTCTCGCAAACTCAAAGCCCTAATTATCAGGGTGGGGCAACTAGACTGGCGTCTTCTATCTACCTGCTACCAACCGACCCTGAAGAGGTAATTAGGACCATAAGAAAACTTAAAAATAAAAAGGCAGTAGGTGATGATCAGATTCCAATCTCACTCCTTAAGAAAATGGCATATATTATTGCAGCGCCCATAGCATTCATTTTAAACTTATGTCTCTCAACTGGATGTTTCCCAGTAAAATTTAAAAATGCCTATATCAAGGCAATACATAAGAAAGGCGAAAAGGATGATGAGAAGAATTACAGACCTATGTCACTGCTGCCTAACATAAGTAAAATTTTTGAAAATATATTGTACAGTAGATTTATGACCTTTTTCGAGGGTAACTCGGTAATCTCAAATAGTCAAAATGGCTTTAGAGGGGGCAAGTCAACCATACGTGCCATATATCAAGCTATGATTAAGATTTTGGACTCATTAAACAACAAAAAACAAACATTGGGTATGTGCTTGGACCTTTCTAAAGCCTTTGACAGTGTAGATCATGTGAAATTGCTTGAGAAGCTTGAAATGTATGGTGTCAGAGGTGTTGCCTTAGATTTGCTGTCATCATACTAGGAGGGTAGAACTCAGCAGGTAGTGGAGTCGGATCCTCGTGGCGAAATGGTTATCTCAAATAAGGTTAGTGTAGAAAAGGGCGTACCCCAGGGGTCTATTCTCGGCCCGTTGCTTTATATTTTGTATACGAATGAACTGCCAGATGTCACTGGGGAGACGACTGTGCTGTATGCTGATGACACCACAATTATTTTCAGCGAGGATACATTAGAGGTGCTCTCTGGGAGGGTAAATTCTGTTTGTGACATTCTTGGTGGGTACTTCTCAGCCAACAACCTGTTACT
>JAEQML010064514.1:0-21982 GCA_016904865.1 Pissodes strobi | reverse complement strand
GACACTGAATAATTTCAAATTCGAATAAGGTTATTTTTCACAAAACTAAGAAATGTATCGACAAACACTTTAATATCGAGATACAGGGCCGATAAAAAATCCTAATTGCCTCTAAAACGGCCCAACATAATTTTAGGCACAGGACCGGAATAAGACACAATTTATAAAAATAGAGAGGCGTGCTTAAGAGCACTTCAACAATGCGAAATTATTATTATGAAAGACAAGTATTTTTGCTGTGTTTTATATTTTCAAATTATTTGGCACAATTTCGATGTTTAAACTAAAATTATCCATAAAATTGGCAGCATATCGCTTGAAAATGTCAAAATTCTCCAAAACTGGCCCATATTTCCATCTTCAAATCGTTTTAAATGAGATTTCAGACAACTACACGCATGGATATGCTAAAATTAAAATTTTACCTCGGAATCTGCCATAAAATCTACTCTAATGACCAAAAATGTCTACATTTTCCAGCTTCAAACCGTTTTCAATGAGATTTCAGGCAGTCAAATATATAAACCTACGTATTATAACTTCAGGTCACAATATTGGAAGTATGTATATAATTAGTTATTAAAAAAAAAAAAAACATTTTTAATTTTTTTGTTAACCTCTGAAATTCAGCGATTCCGGATAAGTGATTTATCAGAACGAATTACTTACTCAATGAGGTCTCGGACAAAATTTAAGAAAGCCTTGGAGTCAAAGACATTAAAAATGTTATTATACATACCTACATTACATGGTGATTGGGCTGCATTTTCTGAAATGGACGCATGATATTTATGCTGAATTTTTAGTATAAGTTAAAAATTGAACAATATATTTTTAAAAAAATCCCAGCGCTTTCATCGCTTGTTTCTGATATGCCACCAGTACAATTAAATGCGTTATCTATACAGTACCGGCTTAAAGAGGATTTTGTCTCACCCTGTGCAATCCATATTAAAGCAAACACGACTGAAAGATTCTAAAAACCTCTGGGACGTGGAGAAGTAACAAATATGCGACCAATGCCACGATGCCTACAAATCAACTAACCGTCCGCGAAAAAAAAACCGATGACAATCAATATCTCGTAAACACGTTGAGGCATAGCGAGATGAGAACTTACGACGCGGGGCCATAATTAAAAACTGGTCCTCGGCGAATGCAAAGGGACGACTTATTACTTTGTCTGAAAAATCGGTTTTAATTTGTGCGTGAGCTGGGAGTTTTTGCGGGAGAAATTCGAAAATAAATACACAAAACGACCAAAATTTTGCTTTTGTTTCCTCACACTACAAAACACCTTTTTAGCCAAGGTTATATTAGTTGGGTACAAAGTGAAGAAAAAATAAAATAGCTGAGAAAAAGCTATAAGAGTTATGCAAAGCGTCTCAAATGGATTGAATATCTTCTGAGTTAACCGTGGCATTCTACGTGGACTTAAACTTCTTTAAATATTTCTATATAATTCACCCAAAGTCTACAGTTACCAAAACTACTACCCAGACAAAACTAACCATTCGGCAACACCGCCTCAGAGAGCGCCGAGGCCTCAAGGCGATGACGACGAGCATTTTGGCTTTGTTTTTTAATTGCTGTTTGGCTGATGGGCCTCATGTTTGGGCAGTCGTCGAACAACCAGGACATTGGATATATTATTCTCATATTAAGCTTACATTTCAAAAATTAAAATTAAAGTTAAAATGGTCCACTTGATTATGCGACGCCGCCGACTGCGACGCTTCACTCGAAACACCTACTTTTTGCTGATATATTTTTCAGTAGTATTTCCTTGGGTGATATATTCCAATGTTGCCTACATATAAATACTGCGTAACGTAGCTATCCAAAAAAACCCGACTTTTAACAGCGATAACGTAATACCAGCATCTCAAAAATTCCCTAGGAGCAACACCTAACCTTGGTCCGAGTCTCGACAACCGGCCAAGTCCATGTAGGGCGTTCGATTTTTACGAAAAATTATCGACAAAACCTGAAATTAAATATCTCTCGGCTAGATTTAGTATTGAAATATATCCATGGGTTTGTTTTTTTCGCGGCGCTTAATTAAAACGTCGATAATTCTTGCAAATTGGCCGGTAAATGGAGCGCAAAAAAATTATTCTGCTCGACTTTATACATGTCGCCCTGAGGTTTAGGTTTGGACGACTTAATATGATCCCTAAGGCTTTTTACGAATATTACCTGAAATATTTGTAATAATCATTTTTTACGATATAGATGATATTGTGCAGGATTATACAGCAAAGCTGTAAAGAATCCCGCAGGAATCTTAGGGCTTTCAGCCGAATGTTCTGAATTTTTCATATTTTGTAGTTTTTCAGTTCTTGATGTTCTCATGAACTTTCAAGTTGGGATTTTGAGTATTTGATATACTTATTATTATTATTTACCTAATCTTAATTTTTATTCTTCTATACGGTTTGTTTTAATTGACACAAAATTTCGGGAGTGAGTTATAGCATTTTTGATATAAAAAAAAGTCTACAGGGTAGAGTCACTTATACAGCGTTATGTTGAAAGGTCAAATTAAGGAAAATTTAACACAATAAATCTCCTTTTTACTAAATGTTATATTTGGATAGATATCTTTTAATATGTTCCATAAAACTAACTTTCACATGGAGTATCATATAGGAAATCTTAATGGATTCTAGGTGGTTTATTGGCCGAATTTTTATTAACAAAAAAAAAACAAAAATTTAAAATAAAAATAAGTTATCATCACATACCTAATATTCAGGATTGTTCATATTACACTAAAAGTATATTTTTAAAATTAGTCTAAAGTAGATACTATAAAAAGCCTGTATTCAAAATAAAATTATGAAAAATAGTTTTATATTATATTTTTTTATTTAAATTAATTTTAATGGGATATATACCAGCAGCGGCGGCACTACCACACCTTCGTCTGGTAAGAAATTAGCAAATTTAAATAAATGTAATCATACCTTCAAAATATATTAATCTAAGGTCATTTTTATATTGGTTCTGGTAACGTTCACGACCCACGGAATTTCCCAATTTTCTTTTTTTCACTAGAAATGGGGTGTCCTATAGAGTAGTTTAAGAGAAAAAAATCTGCGGATCCCCCACATTTGAGCCGAAAAAAGCCCCCAAAGTTCGAGTTTTGACTAGTTTTGAGGTTAATTGACGTAAAACGGCGAACTATCGCTACTACTTTCCCGGGCGTGACGTGAAAATAAGGAAATTTTGGCAACTGGTTGACATAATCGGTGCATCATACACTTTTTCTTTAAAAAAATGACAAATTAAGTCCAAAAAATTAATTTATTTTTTTCTTGATTTTGGGTATTCCTTGGGTGAGTTTGGTTAGCACGTGGTTAGTTCCTGTTTGTTGAGCTCCCGGAGCGAGCGGAGGGCCATGCGCGAAGTGAAATATTAGTAGAATGATAAAAAAATTACTAAATGAAATATGCATAAGTCAAATATATTATGGCCACCAGTTGCTAAAATTTCCTTATTTACACGTCACACCCGGGAAAGCAGTAGAGGAAGTTTGCCATTCTACGACAATTAACCTCATAACTCGAACTTTGGGGGCTTTTTTTCGGCTCAAATGTGGGGGCTCCGCAAATTTTTTTCTCTTAAACTACTCTATAGGACACCCCCTTTCTAGTGAAAAAAAGAAAATTGCGAAATTCCGTGGGTCGTGAACTTTACCAGACCCGCCAGACCTATTTAAAAAGAACCTCCCTCTTACCTCCCTCTCTAGCGATTTTAATTTCACTTATAATTACTACAAATCATGAAAAATTGGGCGAATTTTGGATTCCTTTACCTCAAAAACCCTAAGATGATAAACCATTAAACTTTAAAATAAAAGCTGTCAAAATAGAAATAAATAAACCACAACGCACAATAACATTTCCAGTCAGACACAATTCCAGTATTCCACTTATTCTAGTATTTCTAGTCCTAGAACTGAAAAGTAGTGAAAAGCAACGCAACAACAAGGATCTAGGGAAGGGGAATTACCAATAGTATGATGATGAGATGATGATGTGTGCTTGTATCGAAATAAGCCAATTGTTCAAAAGGCAGGGGCGGTCAGTATCGATATATAAATCGACAGCGCAAAGCTAAAAATATTGTGAAATATGTTTTATTGTTGTTAAATAAATATATTGTGATTGTTTGAATTTATGAGAGGAACCCGATTTTTGTGCGCTCATATTATGAAGATGTATTGAAATATGCTGAATTTCCTGCAAAATGCATGTCCAGAAAATGTCATCGGAATTAATGAATTTTTCGATAGTTATCGTGTATAAAGCAAAATTTTGAAAAATGGTACATTTGACATAATAAGTCGGAAACGGAAAATCGGATCACCAAAAATAATTGGCCCCCAACTGCTGCGCAAAAACATGCCAAATCGCAAATTTCCGCTCGTAACCTTTTTCGAGAAACATATTAGATGTCTAAAAATGAGCGTTAAATAGCCGAACGTACCCAGCTTCGAGCGTTACATGGTTTTGCGTAGACAGCTCAGTCCATTTTTTTTTCATTTTTTATTTTAATTTTTTTCCTGTATTTTTTTCTGATTTTATCTCAAGAGATCGTTTAAAATATATTTCACATTGTCATTGCCATTTTTTCTCCTCTATAGGGTGGTTGACTTAGATATCAAATACGACATTTTGTTATGGAAGACCCTTCATCAATTTAACTTTTTTAAATACGGGTTTGTATTTTTCATTTAATTATTTTG
Organism: Pissodes strobi; assembly: GCA_016904865.1. Classification (NCBI taxonomy): domain Eukaryota; kingdom Metazoa; phylum Arthropoda; class Insecta; order Coleoptera; family Curculionidae; genus Pissodes; species Pissodes strobi. The sequence continues at coordinate 17,229 of JAEQML010064514.1, read as the reverse complement.
TAGCTTTCGATCTCCCAAAACCAATCATATATCACATTATAAAGGAGATGAGATTACCTCACATTTGTCTATGCATTATTGATTCTGGGAGATTAAAAGTTTGAGAAAAATGAAATAAAAATATAGGATAGAATTTTAATAAAAAATAAAGGATGAGGGTTCCTCCATGGTTAAAAGTCGTATTTGAAATTTAAAGGTGCTACCTTATTTAATAATTAATTAATGATTAAATAAAGTCAGAAAATAATAAAAACATTTTTCAAAAATATCAAAAACGGAAGAAAATATGCTAACGTTCTAAAAGGCATCATAATAGAATACTAAATCCGCAACTTTGCCTCAATTCATTTGCGTATACATGATTTTTTTCTCAGGGCCGCGTACCGTAGACAATGTCGCAGTGGGGCACGAAAGATAAAAACAAAACAGCCCCAACTATGCATCGTTTAACATAAAAAAGGTATGTTGCAAAATTACTCGGTCAAATTCTCAGGGGGGGGGGCATGGCCCCCCCTGCCCCCCCCCCCCCCCTCTGTCTACGCCCATGCCCCTATTTAACTTACTTTGTATCTTTTACGGTTTACGAGATACCAAAGGTGAGAAACGAATTTGTTACACCTACACCCTGTATCCATATTTATATTGTGTGATATTTCCTTAAGCTAATAATTTCATGCCTATTTTTAATTATTTCTATTATTAATTGAAATTATACAATATAATTTTGATAGTGGAAACACCTTTTTTTAATTATTTTCAATATAATATGAGCAACCCTATTATAATATTGTATATTATGTGAGCATGGGTCATTTGCGCGCCGCGATGGCTTTTACCTTTTGCTAGGGATATATTGCCCCGATTGGCAATGCGAGAGTTGCGCGCAAACGAAAGATTACGAAATGGTACCGACTGTAATATAAATGTTCGATACAATACCCCCATTACGTTTCGTCCTCAAATATTTGAACACTTTATGCCTGGACCTCCGCTCGCCTCGCTCGCTCCGGGGGCGCAACAAACAAAAACTAGCCAAAACAAACCCAACGCATGAAAGGCAACTATATTCATATTACAGTCGTCCTATGGCTAGGTCCTATCGCGTCTGTAGTTTACGTATAAGCACAGGCGCGCAACTGTCCCATATCATATAGGTATCCGGCGCGCAACTGTCCTGTGAAATTAAGACTACCCTCATATTTTTCTGACCGCGGCGCACAAGTGACCAACACTTATATTATGTGGCTTGACGACTTTATGCAAATATGATAAATAGGTCTAAAATTAACTAAATGGAATTAAGGCCAAACATTACAAAATTATTATTATTAAGTACTATTACAAGCCCCCACAATTAGAAATTTAAAAAAAAAATGGGAAATTATTATTTGTTAAAACAACAGATCTAGGAAGATCTGCTGTTCCCTTCCTAGATCTGTTGTTAAAACCACCTTTCAGCCTTGATTAATTTTTTTTATCACCCCGTAATTTTCCACAAAATATTTAGGGTGTTCATTTTGCCGTACACAAAACGTGCTCATCCTGCTAACCCGCACTAAACAAAATGCAAATGAAAAGGGGGATCAAGTGACATCTTTTTATATTTCCTATATTTTTGACGTTTCGTTTTTTAAAATCCATCGATTCGTTTTTAGGTATTAGAAAAAACATTGGTATCGCTCAGAATGTAAAATAAAATGGCAAAATACCTTAAACACCAAGAATTGTAATAGTTATTTACAATATTAGTGTAGTAATATGAATTTACAACAAGAATATTGTACAAAATTTTATCCACTTTCATCTATGAATAAAAATATTTGGCAAAAGGCATTTTTAAAAATGCACCTGCTATTAAGTTTACTAATCAAGTTTTTTATGTTACCTTTCGCATGGTTACTGTCGAAACTTTGTCAAACAAATCCAAAAATATAAAAAGCGCTTTTTAAAATGAGCGATTCTGATGGAAGTTTACCCTCTGATATAGAAGCAGCGGCAAACGAAGCGATCTCAAGTTTAGTTCCGGTAAAATACAAGGCGCGGTATGAGTTGGAGTACCAGAAGTTTGAAGATTGGTGCAAAGCTAACAAAATAAAGGAGGTGCCTGAGAAAATCCTTTTGGGTTATTTTTCCGGAAAGCAACGCTCCCAGAAACCATCAACACTATGGACTCACTACTCAATGTTGAGAACTATGATTTCAGTCAAGAAAAATCAAGATATAAGCAGATTTTCTCAACTAATCGCATTTTTCAAAAGAAGTTCAGTGGGTTACAAAGCCAAAAAGTCCAAAGTTTTTACAAAGGAAGACGTATGTAAGTTTCTTAGTACTGCAGATGATGAAACATATTTACTTATGAAAGTTGTTATGATAATCGGCATTTTTGGAGCTTGTCGGCGCGAAGAACTAACTAAATTAATGTTGAATCATATTGAATACAATGATTTGTATATAAAAATTGTGATTCCAAGCTCGAATACCAAAATTATCCGATAATTTGTTATAACAGAAGGAAATGTGACAGGTGTCAACTGTTTAAGTATTTTTCGAAAATATGCTAAACTTCGTCCTCTTAATGCAACTCACAGGTGGTTTTTTGTATTCTACGGAAAAGGAAAATGTACCTCCCAGCCTGTCGGAATTAACAGTATTGGAAGTATACCAAAAAAGATTGCAACAAAACTTGGATTGAAGAATCCCGAAGGATACACTGGACATTGCCACCATTCTAGTTGATGGTGATGCAGATATGCAGATGTTAAAGCGTCATGGGGGCTGGAAATCCTCTTCTACGGCAGAAGGCTACGTTGAGAATTGTTTAGAAAATAAGAAACAAATAGCAAAGAAGATCATGGGGTCAGACACGGATTTAATGATTGGAAATTCGAACGTAAAAGGCTCCATCACATCCACTTCTGGTATACAAATTTCTAACTGTAAAAAGTGTATTATTAATGTTTATAATAAACCTTAAGTGTTATAATTTAATAATAATTAATTTTAATTAATAATTGATAATTAATTTTAAAATTGGTAATAATAAATAAATCATTCTTCTAAAAAGTGTGGTTTTATTTAACAGCAAAATGTTAATAAAACTGGTTTTTTTTCATTACAGCACTAGTGCTGTAAAGGCATCTATTACAGCACTAGTTCTGTAATAGGGGCCCTTACAAAACGACTTATAGAACTGTAGAATTCATATTACTAAATGAAAGTAGATAAATAACATATAATCATTTTAATAAATAATGTAAAACATAGTAAAGTATAGTAACGTGCTGTTAGAACATTATAAATAGAATTGGAATTAAAACAAAATAAAAAAATAGCAATTCAAATTAAGAAGCAATAATAAAAACAGCATGAACAAGCAACCTTTAATCAAAATTTACTGCTCTCGAAGCTTGTTTGGCGCTCAGAATGTAGAATAAAAAAATGTCAATATAAATTAAAACACAACAAACAAAAATCATGACGTAACAATGGGGAAATAAATAATATAATACTAAAACATAATAAGGAAAATTGTCATTTAAGTATCGTATCTAAAACTAGAAAAAGTGAGTTTATTAAAATAAAGTACCAACGCGGCTGTTAGAATATGATAAATAAAGCCAAAAAACTTTAATTCAGGTGTTAAAATTAAAAATGAAAAACATGATTTTAAAAATATAGACACATTCAATTAAAATTTAACGTTTGTTTCAAGTGTTCATGTCACTCAGAAAATAGAATAATACTTAAGCCAAAGTAAAAACTAAATAAAAATTTTAAAGGAAAACTCTTGGAGTAGGCGGGCATCGATCCCGTCACCTCTTGTCGCATGCTAGTCGAACGCTCTACCTCTGAATTATGGTCCCATCAAAATGTTTGTGTTGAAAGTGAGTATAAGTATACAGACCGGCATAGTTTTCACTTAAAAATTCACCAATTCTCCATTTTCAATCGGTTTGATAGAATTTCAAGGTATATTGTTCTCGTAAGCTCCCCCTGCTCTCTAATGTACAAAAGTTTAGTTGGTCTAGAACTAGATCGTTCGGTTTTTCAGTAATAAAATATTACGTGGTGACGTGTCGTGTCAAAACTCGAAACCCCAGAGCGTCATTTAACGAACTCATCCTGTATAAAATGCCTTCTTATACTGTTTTTGGCAGAGATTCTCATCAAGTAATCGACTTTTTTATAACAAATAATTTGTCGAAAAAAAAATCAAAACCTTAATTTTTGCGCTCCAAACAAATCTTTTTACATTTGCCCTCAAAAGTCAATTTTCACAACACTTTACAATTAATGATTTCTGCTAAACATTGATATCGCTCAGAATGTAAAATAAGAAGACAAAATACCTTAAACACCAAGAATTGTAAATAATATATAATCATTTTAATAAATAATATAAAACATAGTAAAGTAGTAGCGTGCTGTTAGAACTTTACAAATAGAATGGGAATTAAAACAAAATAAAAAGCAGCAATTAAAATTAAGAAGCAATAATAAAAACAGCATGAACAAGCAACCTTTAATCAAAATTTACTGCTCTCTAAGGTTTTTTGGAGCTCAGAATGTAGAATAAAAAAAATGCCAATATAAATTAAAACACAACAAACATAAATCATGACGTAACAATGGGGAAATAAATACTAAAACATAATAAGGAAAATTGAAAATTGTCATTTAAGTATCGTCTCTAAAACTAGAAAAAGTGAGTTTATTAAAATAAAGTACCAACGCGGCTGTTAGAATATGATAAATAAAGCCACAAAACTTTAATTCAGGTGTTAAAATTAAAAATGAAAAACATGATTTTAAAAATATAGAAACATTCAATTAAAATTTAATGTTTGTTTCAAGTGTTCATGTCACTCAGAAAGTAGAATAATACTTAAGCCAAAGTAAAAACTAAATACAAATTTTAAAGGAAAACTCTTGGAGTAGGCGGGCATCGATCCCGGCACCTCCTGTCGCATGCTAGTCGAACGCTCTACCTCCGAAGTATGGTCCCATCAAAATGTTTGTGTCGAAAGTGAGTATAAGTATACAGACCGGCTTTTCACTTAAAAAATCACCAATTCTGCATTTTCAATCGGATTGATAGAATTTTAAGGTATATATTGTACTCGTAAGCTCCCTCTGCTCTCTAATGTACAAAAGTTTGGTTGGTCTGGAACTAGATCGCTCGGTTTGTCAGTTGTATTACGTGTCAAACCTCGAGCCTCGAAATTGCAGAGTTTAATATTAGAAGCTCATCCCCGAGCATTCAAAAATGATTTCTTGTACAGTTTTTGGCGCAGATTCTAGTCAAGTAATCGGCTTTTTTATATAAAAAAAAATATTTCTCGAGAAAAAAGTCAAAACCTTAATTTTTTGCTCTACAAATCAATATTTTACATTCTCCCTCAAAAGACTATTTTCCTAACACTCTCAAATCAGAGAAGCATTTAGACAGTTTTTCTCGTAGAAATTCCCTATTGAACTGTTGTCTTGATTTTTTTCGATCCTCACGAATTTTTTGGCACTAGAAAGGCCCAGAATGTCCTATTTTTCAAAAATATACGCGCCCAAAAAAATTCCGGACAATTTCCGATTCTCGCCAATTTCAACGGAAGACCGACAAAAAGAATGGATCCAGAAAATGTAATCAAAATTGATATTTTTTTCGATTGAACTGTTTCACCGTTTACATATATTTTTTATTTTATGTATCTATTGTGTTCATATTATGCATACTACAATATATTTAATATTTAGGTAATATGAGCATTACATAATGAAACAAATATTCAAAATCTCGTAAATATTAGATACAGTTCATATTGTGTTAATTTAAATGTCACAAATCTCACGTTAGGGTTGTTAAATCTAACAATAACAGCGGACTTTTCGAGTTTTGCATGTTTTTCGGCAACACTTGGGGTTCATGTCACACAAAATGTCAAATATTAAGCGAAAGCAAAACAGGAATGTAATTTTAATGACAGAGAAAATTTGGTAGGTAATTTGATACAAATCAATAATAATAATGTCAATATAAAAACTGAGAGATTGATTTAAGCACGGTGGCCGTGGATGCCATCGTGGATAAAACAAGAATTATTGTAGTCTTCCAGGAGACTGTTAAGAGAATAGTTCAAAAACAAAGGACGAAAACTATAAATCTTCATTTGCCCACTGATTGTCTTCAAGCTAATTAAGAAAATAATAAAAAACCCAAACTAAATATAAAATCTCACTTTGCCGGCAAAACTATCCTAGGTTGACGATTAAATATCACGCTCTAAATATTTTTTAGGATAAGACAATGTTTGTATACCAATACACACATACATTCATTATAACCATGATTAGGAAAAAGATGCGTCTTGATTTTAAAAACTCATGGTATTTAGGTGAAAAAAAAAAGTATAAATGTAAAGTTTAATTTTGGAAGTTTGGTCTGAACGCAAGCTCTTCTTGGATATTATTTTCAGCTTTTTAAAACTTCTTTTTGCCCGTTCGATACATCTGAAACCTGTTGATAAAGTGTTAAGTACATAAACGGGAGTACTTAAACCCCCGCAGCGAGCATTTTTAATAATCGATTAAATATTTCACACCTATCAATAATCAATCACCTTCTTGTTAAATCGCGTTCGTAAATCTAAAAATAAAATGTTTACTTGCATTTTCGTCCGATCGACCGTGAAGAACGCCATAATGATAATTATTATTTTTGAGATTTTAATGTTTAATTGATTTAATAATTGTCGCTGTTTATACTTTTTTAATTGATGATTGAACGTGATTGTTTTAATTGAGAATCTCGTCCGTCAATCTGATGTATTGGAAACGACACGATTCCAATAAAAACGTGTCAATGTTTATTCTACAATAGATGGAGTGGTCTGTTTGATGTTTTTAAAAAATGGCAAGCTAATGTCCGACAGATATAAGTTAAGAGTTAACTCCCTGGATGGTAAATGAAATGGAGCCGTCATGTAACGCGTCATTCGGATCTTTTTGGGGTAATTATTTTTTCTCGAAAACGGCTGCGATTGGAATTTTGGTATTTGGCATGGTTTTAGTCAATATTTGAAGGCAGCTGATAGTCATTTGTTTTTGTCGATCCCTTTTTCCGTTTCCGCGTTATTACATCATCTAGGTACACGATTTTTCAAAATTTTATTTTGATACACGATAGCTTGTACTACACGTTCCTTTAAACCCGAAGCCTATTAAAATTGGCCAGAATCGAAAAATGGTCAGTATTTTTTGGGAGAGTATATTTTTGAAATAGGGTTGATCTGAGGAACAAGGTGAAAACATCGATTTATAAGTCCAAAAAATGAAGGGCTTTCTTTTTTTTTATTTTTTTTTAGAAAAGCTAATCATTTGACGAGAATTTACGCCAAAGCCGTACAAGAAATGATAATACCTTGTATACAAGGTGAGCTAGTTAAATTTAAAATTTTCTTCATTTGGCGTTTTGACACGACACGTCATCACATAATATTTTATTACTCACAAACCGAATAATCTCGAGCAATAAAACTTCCGTACATTAAAGAGGAGGGTTGCGAATACAACATATCAAAAAATCGTATCGATATGATTGAAAAGGTGGAATTTGCAATTTTTCATTTTCAGTTTGAAAAATCTACTTTAATCGTACGTGCTAGCCAACACAAAAACAATCCCAAATTTATAAACCTCGATATCTCTGCTATAAAAAAGTACTATAACAATTTTTCGTACGAGATCCGTAAATACGAGAAAATCGATGTTAAAGGAAAACATGCAGAATATCGCAAAATATTCTCGAGTTTTCGATACTTCGGCATTTTGACGAGTTTGAATGCTTTTGATGCATTATGCATCTTCCAATGTTTTGGCACAAAGTTTATGTTAAAATATGTAGACTTATACATTTAATTGGATGAAAACTCTTTGAAAACAGTTTGAAGCTTGAAAATGGGTCAGGATCGAAAAATAATCGACATTTTTGGTGATAAAGTGCAGTTTCTGTCGCTTTCATGGCACTTTCAGCATATCGATCAGTTGTGAAGCAGAGCGTTCATATTCGAACTTGACAACAATTAAAAATAAATATAGAACTGTTATGACAAAGACAAGATTACAATCAGCCAGCCCTCGCAGCCCCTAGGGTCACGTCAACTACAGGAATGCCGACTCGACAAACTTCAGGACAGAAATCAACGCGGAGTTAAGGATAATTCGCGTCTTGGCCATCCCTGCAAAGATAGAGGAAGCCATAGAAGTCACAACCAGGGTAATAAGCGTCGCAAAGGAGCACAACATCCCCAGGAACCCAGACCTGAAGCAAGACAAGCCGTTCCGACATATCCAGGAACAGATCGCAAGAAGAAACCAACTACGCAGGACATATCAAAATACACGTGACCCGAACGACAGGAGACCCTACCTGGAAGAATGCGAACTTACCCGAGCCATGCTGGATTTATGCAACAACGAGGCCTGGAATAACAGAATCACAGCCGCTAGCCGTGAAAACGACATATGGAAGCACATCAAGAAAATGAAGAGCAGCAAAAGCCCGTGGACAGTGCCACCTATCAAGAGACGGCGTAGAAAACATCATCGTGGACAGGACAGAAATGGCGCCAATAACAGCAGCCTGGCAGAGACAGGACACGAAGAAAAGTCCAGAGGACAACAAACGAAATCGAAGCGCTGCCGCTGCAGGACACGAACAGGATAATCACGAGCCCCAGGGAAATAAGGAGGATTATAAGCAAGGCCAGACCATACAAAGCGCCAGGACCGGACGGAATAGTCATGAAAGAGACCAAGTTCCTGCCAAATAAAGCCTTTTCCAGCTGACGTACATCATCAACGCCTCCATCAGACTACACTACTTCCCGAGGGCATGGAAGATCCTGGCTGGGAGCATCGTCATCCCCAAACCAGGAAAGGACAGGAGCCAAACCTCGTCGTACAGGCCCATATCACTACTACCCACCCTAGGAAAAATCTACGAAATAGTGCTCAACAAAAGAATCAACGCGGAGCTTCAAACACTAGAAACCATCATACCAGAACATTTCGGATTTCAGCAAGGAAAAATCAACAATCATGCAGCTTGCGAGGATAATAGACCAATGACAGGAAACAACACCAAGAAGACGACAGCAGCGGCACTGTTGGACCTAGAAAAGGCCTACGACACCGTATGGAGGGAGGTCGTGGCTACCAAGACGCACGAAGCAAGAATCACACCGGCAATCACAAAGACCGTCATGAGCTACCTAAGGGACAGGACAACAACAACACTGATCAACGGGACAGAATCAAGGACAAGCACAATAAGGCAAGGACTCCCCCATAGAAGCGTGATATCGCCGACGTTGTTCAACATCTACATCAACGACGTGCCAAGGAAGCACCAGATAGCACTCTTCGCGGACGACGTAGCAGTATATACATTATCAACGCAGCAGGTGGCGGCAACACAGCGAATAGAACAACACGTCCGTCAGCCAGATAGCGGAATACTTCAAGAGGTGGAAGATGAAGATAAACGAGACTTCAAACAGAAGTGCAGGTGAGAAAGGACATACATCACGATCAACGGGACACGGATCGAAGACACAGACACCGTCAAGTACCTAGGAGTAACACTGGACACGAAACTAACATTCAAGGACCACATACATGGCACCAGGAGAAGAGCAGAAATAGCAGCCAGCGCAATACTCCCATACATCACGCCGTCATCAAGACTGGATAAGGACATCAAGCTCAGACTGAACAACACATACGTCAGGCCAATAATCATGTACGCAGCACCGGTTTGGAGCTCCGTAGCGAAGACCAACAAGGAGAAGCTACACACGCTGGAATGGAAACTGCTGCGCACAATCATGAACTACAGGTTGGAAGACTTCAAGACGACGAGGCACCAGAGAAGCCGGGACAAGACCGCTGGAACTGAGACTACAGGAGGCAGCGACAAAATTCTTCAGGTACACAACGAGGACGCAGGAAATAACCAGTAACATAGGAAGGATGACCATAGAGGAGATTCCATTCAAAAAACTTTGTTTATGTAATTTTTATATTTTCTCTTGTTTTACTTCACATGTTTCATTTTAATTTCAGAACGATTAGTTCCTTTTGATAATTAAAAAAAAATCTTATATTTTTGTCGCATAGAACACCTAGGTAGTTACTTACTTACTTTTTTATTTTCTATTTATTTTGTTCTTTTTTTATTTCTCTTATATTTATTAATAAATCTAAAAAAATGACGTATTTATTTTGTTTGTATTAATTGTATTTGAAAAAATTTGCAGTACTTAAGTATAAATGTTGCAAAACATATCTAACAAAAAGTGGGGGCCCCAAAATTATCAACATGCATGCACATGCACAAATCGTAGATCTGCCACTGAATTTATTTGACTGAAATCTCATTTAAAACCTTATTTGAAGTCGGGAAAATTGGCCAGGATCGGAGAATTTGGACTTTTTCAAGCAAAAAAGCAGCGATTTCTACCGATTTTATGGGAGATTTGGAGGTACGCTTTAACTTTAAACATCGAAGCCTGTAGCGTTTGTGGTAACTTTCAAAATATTTGTTCATATTGCAATTATTATTTGGCTTATTTCTCTTATTTTTGTATTCTACACAAATTATGAGGAGCGGCTAAATGTAGAGCAATGTTAAAAATGCATTTTTTTTTCTTGATTTTGGGCATGCCTTGGGTTAATTTGGGTTAGTTAGCTGGAGGTTAGCTGGAGGGCGCCACTTTCCTTTCTATAAACAATGATAATATGCTTAAGAATCTTGAACCATTTGTATTTTTGAAGTGAAAACTCTTTTAGGCGCGTTCAGCACACTTTTTCCTGGTTCGTAAATGAAACTGAGTCGTCATGTAACGTTTATTCGGGCATTTTTTATGTTAATAATTTTTTCTCGAAAACAGCTGCCAGTAAAATTGGCAAAATTCGAAAAATAGCGGGTAATTTTTTTCGGCGTGTATGTTTCTCAAAAACGGGTGAATTTGGGTCCTTCTAGCGCACAAAAAGAAGGGAGGATCGAAAAAAAACGAGGCGACATGCGACAGTTTGATAGGGAATTTCCAGGAGGAAAAACTCCTTAAATGCTTCCCTGTTTCAATAATGTCGGTAAAATCAAGGGTAAAATGATCTTCTGAGGGAAAGAGTGAAAAGATTGATTCAAGTCCAAAAAATTAAGATTTTAATTTTTTTTTTGTAGAGAAAAAAATATATTTTTTAAAGCTGAATCTACGCCAAAAACCATACAGGAAGATACTTTATACAGGGTGAGTTAGTTGGATTTAAACTTTTAACCATTTTCGACTCTTGACACGACACCATATAATATTTTATTATTGGAAAACCAAACAATCAGGAGCAGCCAAATTTCCATACATTAAAGGAGAGGGGTACGAGTACATGGTGTCAAAAAATCGCAACGATACGATTGAAAACGCAGAATTGGTGACTTTTTTTTATTTCCAGTTTGAAAAATCTACTTAACCAGCGCATTGGGTGGAAAATATACACAGCTTGGAATGTGAACCCACCTTTACATGTAATTGCTTGAGGTCAATGGATGAATCCAAAACAGCACTATGCAAACTCCTGCAGACAGCTATTAAAACGCCCCAACCTCTTGCAGGATTGCTTGTATTAGGATTCCTATCGCAACGAAAGAAGTTGTAATTAATAAGTTCAACCTCGGCATCACTGATGTCGAGGGACAGCCACGTTTCGCTGAGAACTCTATCGGGTAGCAATTGGCAGCACTTGGGTTTTCACTGTAATGCTCAATTTTTGATCCATTTCACGTTAGATAAATATTCTTGCCTTTAAGTCTGTGACCGTTTCTTACAAGAATCTGAACTTCATTTGGTGAGTTGAGAATCACTTTCAAGGCTCGAGCATTATTCACGTTGGGTTTGCCAACTCGCGAAACTTGTATTATATCAGGAGGGCCCTCCGACAGGATAGCAATGATACTTTTAGCTTCATTCAGATCATTGCCCCCCTTTGCGTTGAAAATCATCATGTTAACTTCTCTTTTCTGTGGATCTTGCAGCTCAGTAAAGACATCATTACACTCGGTTAATGCTGGAGAAGTATAGGCCACTGGGTGAATGCAAATCACCAGGTGCCCTGTTACCCCCTTCAAAAGGCAATTTCTTAAATTAGGTTTACCGAGCGCCTCCAAGACCCACAGACACCCGGTAAGTCCATTCTACTACACGCCCAAGACCTCATGGGCTGGTATTTCGTGTTCTGTAAGCGTTTTTCAGTTTTTTCTTTATTTTGATATGAAGTACTCATGGGCGTAGACAGGATTTTTTCTTAGGGGGGGGCGAGCCGTAGACAAGGCCGCAGTAGTGGCACTTGGAGCGAACAATTTTGGGGGCCACGCCCAATTTTTACACAAAAGTCATGAGTCGGTTAAATTCCCTCCCTGTCTACGCCCATGGAAGTACTCCTTCCTAGGGTTTCATGGAATAATACTTTATTTATTAGAGCATACTTAGATATTTAATTATTCGAAATATCGTTGATAATATAAAAATAAACTTTTGAATCTTTTTGATCATTTGCATTATTCACCTTTGGATATGGCTTCATACATTAGCAAGTTTTTGGTGTGAAGCGCTCGATTTTTCTTAATAATTTCTTTAATTTCATTGGATTTTCAGCTGCAACTTCTCAGGTAGTAGCATTTTTTTGCTACGATACGTTTTCGAAATATTTTTTTTTAAATCATGACAGTTTTTCAGTTTTTAATTCGACTTCAAGTGCCTATAAAATAAGTCAAATTGCACCTTGAAAATTTCAAAGCTTATAGAGGCGCTTCTTCTCTATTGACATATTAATATTTAAAAAGTGATTTATTAGAGGGTCTCTAGATTTTTTGCGAAATTCTTGTAAAAAACTGTAAATCCGGATCAACTAGAGAAAAATTAGCAATGTTTGCTTCATCTACCTCATCAAATATATATTGTCCTAGGAACATTACAATTTTCCGACATTTTTAATTTCTTGACAAGATAATATTTCCTGCCATTGGACTTTTGAATCTACTGAATTCAAAACAATTACTGTTTTCTGAAGAAATACGATTTTTGAAGTGAATCTTCAAAGTAAGCTAGTGATGAAGAGCACTTCAAGAGTGGGAAGTTGAGCTCCCAATCATAAGCTGCTGAGCCCACAATGCTAAAGCACCGCTTCGTAACAGCAGAAATAAACCGAGCACAGTGAAACGGTGCCGCCAAGGAGGTGCTCTCCCCCCTACTGTAGGTGGACACTGGTAGTGGATAAAATCCTTACCACTCTGAGAAGAGCTGGATTTGTAGTTCTAGGCTACGCAGACGACCTAGTAGTAATAATAAAGGGCAAACATGAATGCGTAATGTTAAACCGAATGCAAAATGCCCTAAAAACATCATCAACAATTGGAGCAAAGGGGATGGACCCTCCCTAAATCCTAGGAAAACCATTCTTGTCTCGTTTACAAAAAGAAAGAAGCTAGAAATGAGAGCGCCCATCCTACACGGAACACAGTTAATTTTTTCCACCGAGGTAAAATATTTAGGGGTCACACTGGACCGTAAACTTACCCGGAACAAGCTCTAGAAAACACCCTCTCTAAAGCCACAGCGGCAATCTGGACATGCCGCAAACAAGTTGGCAAGATATGGGGCCTAAAACCAAAAATGATATATTTGATCTACCACACAATAATAAAGCTCACAGTCACCTATGCCTCGCTGGTATGGTGGCCAAAAACCCAGCAGGTCACCGCTCGGACCAAACTTAATAAAGATATGCTTGGGAATAACATGTCAACGTGCCCTATCGCAGCCTTAGAGGTACTGCTGAACATGCCTCCTCTTCATCTCATTGTGAAGAGGGAGGCGCTTTATCAGTGCTCACAGGCTATTCCAAATAGGAAATTCAAGCATGGAGATTTGGCTGGTCACCAGCGCATTTTTGAAGAAATAAAAATGGAAAAATTCCAGCAAACCAAGTGACCAAATGACGGTCATGTTGGACCTAGATGTTCCATTCGCAGAAAGAGTTGAGCTACGAAAACAACAATCCCCGATTCGTAAACGTCAATATTTTTGCTATAAAAAAAATTGCTAGTCAAGTGTAAGTTGTCATCAGATTCAGCTTCATCTTGGATCTGTAGACTGATCACTGTCAGTAGTATCATAAATCATAAGAGTCCTAAGCGATAATAAAATTTTATGTTTAGGCCAACGAAGAAGTGTTGGAGAAAGAACTCTGGAAAATTGGAAAAAACCGCTCATCTAAAAAATCAGTTTCCAATATTACTCTACAGATTATCTGAAACTGTAAACTAAAACTCGATATCTGGTTTTAGGGCCACAAGGCTTTTTGCACCTTACCCCGAATGCAGAACAGACAACGGTCCCAAAATAAGGAATCAAATGCAAACTATGATATAATATATCCTAGCATAACCTGGAAGATGGCAGAGGAGAGTGGATAAAATATATTCAGTGCCTCCAGTGAATCGATAGCTTCGGACAAAGCAAGTGATTATATAATATAGTGACACTTAGTTGCTGAAGTTACGTTAGTTAGAATCCAAATTATTAATTGTTTAAAGTGATATTACACGTGAAGAAAAGGAAGTCATCGGAGAGCATTTAACTGAAGATTGGATCCTCAGCTCTTTGTACCGCATTAGATTTTTAACTTCTATAAAATTGTAAAAAAAAAGACATTTGGAATATAGAACGTTTTCGTCTCGTCTAAAGAAGATCTAAGGACGACATTGAGACCGCAGTTCCCAATTGTTTCAGAAGATTGGTCAAGCGTTTTATTGCTGAAGAGATTTATTTTGAACATATTTAAATAAAATCTAAAACAAGATTAACCATAAAATCAGCTTCTATGTTGAAGGTAGAATTAATTTGTTGATATTGGATGAAGTGAAACTTATTTAGCGAGGCTAGTTAAAAGTCAAAAAAAATTGAAACACTTTAATGAAGCATGTTCCAGTATAGCTAGAGGGTAAAATAAAGATCCTGGACGGAAACTGGAATTATACCCCCCCCCCCCCTTTCCCCCCAGATACCCAAAAATTCTCGAAAAAATGGGAAAAAATTGAAAAAACGTAAAAAATTATTCGAAAAGTTAATAAAAGTATTATAAAACGAAAAATAAATTATAAAAAAAGAAGTTAAAGAAACGAGGTTTTCTGCGAAAAAAGGCAAAGGAGTTCAGCTACGAGGTCGGGGATGACAAAAATGGAAAGAAAAAAATGCTTTATGAAAAATGTTGTGAAAAGTCACACCAATTTTATTTATTAATGCTCTTTGAAAATATTAATATTATTTTGCTCTTAAAAACATTCTCGAGTATTATGAAAGCTATAAAAACTCTTATTTATTAGCGCTTATCTGGAGCTTGACAGGTCATTTTGACCGTGCTCGAATTTCAGGCTGTTTCTATTTAGTTGCATTTGCTAATCTCTATAATGTGTTGATGTGTTAATGGCTCTTTATGGATTCGAAACAAGTGCGTGGGAAGAGAAAAAGAACCAAAATTTTAAGTTAGTCAGAAGTTAGTAGAAGTCACGTAAGGTCTACGGGCTCTCGAGCCTGTAGTTGCTCTGCCTTGTTTTAATAATGCGATAATAACAAAATGGCCTTTGAGCCTTTTGTTGCTCTGCTCTGATATTACGCTCTAAAGTCGCATCTCTGAAGCTCTAAATTACTCTATTGAAGTTATCTCTGCCCTTTTTGTATTGCTTTGTTTTTACTTAAATGTTATCGCGAAGGTTGGAAGAAATTTTGGAAGTCAAAGTGTGTTTCGACTACTTACAAGCAGTTCTCTAGATGGTTGTTTGTTATAGTTAGTAAGAAGTGAGAAGAGAAACGTGTAGTGATTAGACTGATTAGTGATTAATTTAAGGTTGTTTTTAATTTAGTTTTTAACGCATTTGTGTTCTCTAGATGGTTGTTTGTTATAGTTAGTAAGAAGTGAGAAGAGAAACGTGTAGTGATCAGACTGATTAGTGATTAATTTAAGGTTGTTTTTAATTTAGTTTTTAACGCATTTATGTGGATATTTGACACTAAGTATGTCGGACTAAGAGTAAAGAGTAGGTTTAAGTACAATTATTTGATTAGATCATACCAATACCTAAATTTTCTTTTGTACATAGACGTTTCGTTTTTATTAATTAACATTAAAATTAATTAAATTTGGACTTTTGTGTTTAATGTGGGTTAATGTAACTTTTCCTGAGACAATAAATTCAGCCTATGGCTGTGGTCCTTCGAACATTTAACCAGAACCAGTTACGCGGTTCTACGACATAACCCAAGTGTTATGTCCCCCTTTGTGTTGGAGTGAGAAGCAACATCCACTCCCTAACAAAAAAATGTTGAAAATAACAAAAAAAAATAAAAAATCGAAACCGGGCTAATATCTCTTTCAGAAGTTTCACTTCAGTTGAGTGCTTATAAAAGGGAGGCACATAATTTTTTTTTAATTGTTTTATAAATATTATAACGGGTTTTTGAAGTTCTTTTCTTTTTTCGCTTGTAACAGGACTCGGCCTAATTTTGATTTATTTGTAAAATTCATCTTTGCTGAGTGTGAGACATTTATTTTAAATTTATGATTCCAAAAAATCGATGCTACATTATGGAACAGCCCTCACGTGGAAAGAGAAGGCGTAATAGGGATGTAAATCGATCGATTTTCATGCTATGGAAACAATCGCATATTTGCGGAATACAGTGCCTGGACCACACCTTCTCTTCCCTCGTCAGTGAGGCTCAAAGGATTGGAGAATCCTCAGCCTAGCGAGAAAATGAACGAGGAATGTAAAATTATCGATTTTAAAGCGATGGGAACAAATGCTGTATTTGAAGAATACAACATATCCCAGTTACACGTTATCTTCTTACGTGAGAATTGTTCCAATAATTCGATAATTCACATCCAGGGCGTCAATTCTCGAGTCATTGGCATTGGAACAATTGGGAAAGGATGGTATAATAGGGATGTAAAGTTATCGATTTTGTTTATCTATAAGAGATATCGAAATTCGAGAAAATCGATATTAATAAGGGAAACTTGCAGAAAAATGTTCAAGTTTTCTATACTTACTTCGGCATTTTTACGATATACGGGATGTTACAAATTCGAGGCGCACCATTAGAATCTAGGAAACCGTAA
>JAEQML010064513.1:0-21985 GCA_016904865.1 Pissodes strobi | reverse complement strand
TATATATTTTCATTTATGATGTACTAGATGCTTATGATATGATGATAACACCTGGTTTGGTTTTTATCCCTTTCTGAGCAGTAGGTACTCGACTAGGTTCGGAAACCTCTTTAAAAGTTCTGGTTGTGCAATTCAATTTGCTAGGCTATTGACTTCATTGATTTAATACTTGAGCTCTCTTTTTATTACTCGGGATAACGCTCACAAGCTTTTCTTTGATCTAAAAGTTAATAAAAACTTAAAAAATTGTTCGATACAAATGTAACCTTGAGTATGTTTATTATTTTAAATCAATTGCCAACAGTACATACCTCAAACGATTGGGAGATCATAAAAGTCATCTAATATATATTATAATTCGTTTATCTAATTGTGTTTCGGTGTATTGTTTCCTTTTGTTTTATTCATCTTTCGAAGAGATTTCGTGTTTTAATTTTTTAAGTGTCATTCACCTATGAGGCTTAACCGTAAGACAGGCACACCATATGATTTTGACAGTTAGGTTAGACAGGTTCAAGAATCGACGTTCCCAAGTAACGGTTCCTTTTAAGGCGTATTTACTTGCCGCTTGGCGAATATGGTGTAGAGCAGAAGTTCGATTAACCCAGCTGGGACGTAGATGGTTCTTCCTGCGCTTGGACTCGCTATTTTAACTAATTTAAGTTGGCAGCAATGTTTCTTAGTCAAGGTGTTGAAATTCGTTCCGTGAGAGAGAAGGGTCCTTCCTTTTTACGCCGTGCCGTCTGGGCGACGAGTCGATCAGCCGGCGTCATTTGTGAAGGCTTTTCGAGGTGTAAATCCTCATGGACTGGTTTAAATAATTAGGGTCGTTATTTTATGATATTTATGTTTACGTTTATGTATTTCGACTCGAACCAGGGCCATGGAGGTTACCTATAAAAGTTTTTCTTGAGTTATTGGAATCCTACCTCCACGTGGTAAGTTACAAAATTTTCATGCAGTCTTTCAGTGGAATTAATTCTATTTTCCAATCTTTCTAGAAGAATTTATGTATTGTTGTTGCTGTCATGTTGCCGATCCTTGGAATTGTCGATTATTGATTTTGGAGAAGTGTGTAGAATGGACACTATTCGTTTTGTTCGACTGGCTATTACCAGGCCATAGGCCCTATAGATAGTTCTATAGGTAAGATGAAAAACTAGTTAGATTATGAGTAATCATTTCAACGTTAGATATTTACTTTTTGCTAAGACAATCAATTGTTTTTAGGGTCCTCTCCACGGGTACCGCTTTGCCTAACTGCGATATCCTTTCCAGCGTGTTTTTGGGTTACTTGCGTGTCTTAGGTTTAAACCACCGATTGCGTGTCATCCCCTTATTGCTTATCATAGGCAGGATGTGGTGTAACGAGTTTGGAATGGTCAAGTTATGATTTGAAGTGCTGTGGAGTTGCATGGACCGTATATATACGTACACTTGTATACATTTGGAGAATAAATTTAACTTAGAAAAACCTACTTCATAAGTTGTAAGTCATACCATTTACCTTTTTATTTGTAAGGCTGTCTCGGCAAATTTAGATTATCTACAGATTGAGTGATTATACACATATTTTATTTTACATTATTGCGGCAGAATAAAATTCATGAATTTTAAACGCTGTGCGCTATCTACCATCATTCTAGTGACCTATTAATCGGTACGCAGGATATTTGCCTAACAGTTTCTATCTCACGATTGTCAATAATAGTCAACATTATGTAAGCTTCTTTACTATTGCTTTATTGTTTATACATGTGATTGTAATTGTACTGTATAATTGTTGTTTTATATCAAGGGATTCCCTCATTAATAGGGAAAGAATAAAGTATTTATTTTGGGGAAATATTATGCCTTATTGAAAAGCTCCTCCAAAAATTACTTTTCAGGATTTAATAACATTATAGTTTTTTTTGCAAGTTGAGTCATAGTTAACTTGACGGCGCCCAATATCGTTATTAAAGTGTACCGAGGATCCACGAACCTAGCTCTCCACTATATAACTGGCTGCCGTTCGCATCTATAAGTAAGTTTGCTAAAAGGATTTAGGAAAAGTTGCCATAGAGAAGTGGCGCCCAACGTGGGCGCCACTCAGATCATCACCAGATATTTGGGACTTAAATGGCATAATAACTTTGGACCACTCTGTATAATGTATTGCATTTGTGAGTTGACCTGAGTGATACAAAGTCGGTGGAAATTGAATTATTGCAACTTATCTAGCTAGAATAGAAGATAACGTACGCGTGTGTTTCGCTTAATATAAAAATATTCATATCATGAATTTAAATTATATCACATGAACTCAATTTTAATTTCACTTTTAACTGCGATGAGATAATGGCAACATCGCATAAGCTCTCCACGATGGGAAATAGGTCGGGCGGCCGGAGGTCACGGACCTGTGGGCGAACAAACTGCGAAGAGCGAAAGGGGGGATTGTCGGCCATAGTGAAACCAAGAGTAAATGCACTGAAATTATGCATATAGATATAAAGATCTATACCATAGCATAATATAGGGCGAATAATAATTAATATACAGAAATCCCATGTGCATTTAATGAATTATTAATGAGGGAGAGGATCGGGCGCCGATTATGTATAATGGCATTGTTTTTTTACTTGACAGAGTTAACTTTAACATTTGTATTCAAAATATTTTAAGTTAACATATTATGTCTGATCAAAGGGCATCTTGTTAGGTCGGGGGGTTATAATTTACATTATCAGCAAAAATATTTAAGGTGCGCAGAATATATCAGTCAGTGTTGTTCAGTTATTTCAGGGATGCCTGCGTTTTTTCATTGTATCGTCGACGTTTTCGCTGATGGTTTTTAGTTCTTAAAAATGGATAACTCATCAGAATAATTTCATTGTTAATAGTATATTATGCAATGAACATTTAATGATAGCTATTAAGACACGTGCCGTAATGAATGCGTGTGTCTTAACAGCATTTAAATATGTGTTGTATAGGGTTGGTTGATTGACGATTGACGGTGAATCAGGTATTTTTCAGAAAATTTATTAAATACAAAAAGTCGTATCGCCCCAGCATTTTGGTAAATGTTATCTTACCCTATCAACTTCTCACAAACTACCATCTTTAATTTAACCATAAACTACAAAAAAAAATATTTTTCCCTAGTACAATGATCCATTGTCTATCATGGTGGGGCACAGTGGATTGCTCTGTAATGACAGTGGATCATAACTATGTGTGTTCTTTTTTAAATAAACACATGCCAATTATTGGTTACATTTAAGAAAATAAAATGAACAATGCCGCTTTGAAAACAACAGAACTGAACAGTGAAAAAACGTAACAAACATTTAAGAGAGGTAAATTAACTGGAAACGTGCAGTATGACTGTCGCCTAGAAGTACCGCTAACTAATTAATAACTTTGGGAGGATAAAGATAAACTTTACGTCCTGCTCTTTGACAAGCGACATATCTGGTACATCAGGCAAATAAAACTGCTGCTGCGATTTTATTTTCAATCTTAGAAAACTCAGATTATATTCCATGTTATAATTTTCGCAACGTAAAAAACTCGTAGATTCCTTATACTAAACAAGATGAGCACGTAATCATCTGTCTTCGCACTGGGCGGTAAACGATCTTGAAAGTATTCTTCAGATGTTTGTTTTCGTCATCTTCAAACCAGTCCTCATCGTCGTCAGAATCTTGCCATAATACTTCATCATAACAATCATCTTCTAGGTCGCTTTGTAGAACTTGTCGCTTTGCCTTTTTTCGTTTAATTTCCTTTCTTCTTTTAGTTGTTCCTCTAGCTAAAGCTATTTCGTATTTCGCAAACACGCTTCTTCCTAGCTTTCAAGGTTTTCTCTTGTTAGTCCTAGGTCTGGCTTTTAGAGGCTGTCTAAATTGCTCAGGTGTTATAAGCTCATTTTTCGAATTTGATGGTCCAGCGACATCATTATTCTCTGTAAGTGACTGATCGACCTTTACTGGGAGTCCTTGATTGTCGGCTATGAAGTCAAAGGCTAGAATACGAGTTTACCGAGAATCTAAAGGTGGATTTAAATGCTGATTTGAAGACAGCTGCTGAATTTGGGCGATCTGTTATTCTACTCATCAATAAATCGTCACTGGAGAACATGTTGCTGTTTTGAAAATATTTGATTATGCTCCCGATAGTTATTGCCTTTCGTATTTCGTACACGTGAGTGGGCCCAGAAGGGGCCCTCCATTGCTACCCTTGACCTATTGTGGCTCATCTGTGGTTTCCAGTGCGGAGGCTCGATCCTTTTCATGAGATCGATTAGCTTTCTGGGGTGGATAGTTTTCAAATCTAAATAGAAAAATCGGATCATCACGGCTTAGCTACTATAGATTGAATGAAACGAGAACAAAAAAGAGGAATAGCTATAACTTCTGCTGCAACAAGTTGTTTTTGGAATAATTGTCATTTGAGAATTTCCAAACACTGTTTGTCTGGTCCTTCCCATTGCTGGACAGTGGGACATAAAACATGCTCCATTGTTTCTTCGTCTTCCAAGCACAAGCGACATTCCGTTTCTTCGGAAAGCCCTATCTTCTTAGCCGACAATGGCTAGTGTACATTCTAACTACAGCCTGTACCTGCTGTCGGCTAAGTTGAAGTAGTTGTCTAGTTCTCACTCCTGATCACTCTTTGAATGGGTTAGACCCGGTAACTCTCTCCATTTATCTACAAATTGCTGTTGTGTCCACCTACAGAGGGCTTCTTTAGCTGTGTTGCAAGCTATTTCCAGTACTGGTTTGGTGCTATGAAGGCCGTCGCGGGCGCCTGCTTCGCAAGAGCATCAGGCTCTTTAGTTCCTTTATATCCTGTATGTCTAGGCATCCGGATCAGTGTAAGTTTATTTACTCTTCCTAGTTTGGTGAGTAGTTCCTGTCAGTTCCATACTGCCAAGATGAACAACGGCTAGATTCAAGAGCTTTCAAAGCCGCTTGTTTGCCCTTAAGCTCAGCCTTCCCATTTTTATTCCATGCAGCGGCTCCTGTATCGTCATTGGTATTAAAGTAGTCAGTGAACCAACTATTCTCTGTTCTTAGATGTTCCGGGTTTCTTGTCCATTCATTCCTCTCTGGTGGGAGACGCCATAGGCATGGTAATAGTTAGCATAACATCTGAGGGTAGAGCCAACACACTGTCCCGCTTATTAGCGTTTTGCAGCTTGTTAGGCACATGTTGAGCGCCTGCGGATTGCTCGTCACCGCCTGTGTCTATCTATAGGTATCCCATCTTTCCAGTACTATTTGTAGAGGTGGCAGACTTAGAAGACACTCAAGTGCTGTCGTGGATGTAGCGCCAAAGGCGGCACTAATTGCCAGACACACTTGCCTTTGTAAGGTAGATAATTTGATTCTCGCAGAGTTTTGTACTGCTCAATATGTTATCATT
This sequence comes from Pissodes strobi, assembly GCA_016904865.1. Taxonomy (NCBI): domain Eukaryota; kingdom Metazoa; phylum Arthropoda; class Insecta; order Coleoptera; family Curculionidae; genus Pissodes; species Pissodes strobi. The sequence continues at coordinate 16,570 of JAEQML010064513.1, read as the reverse complement.
GGTCTTAATGACCGCAATATATAGCCAGTGCATATATTTGGGATGTATGCCCGATGTTTTGCCACAAATGCGTCTGCAGGTCCATAGTGCCAATTTTATCTAGATGCGCATTCCAGTTAAGTGTTTTATCTAGGGTAATTCCTAGATACTTCACTGTGCTGCTCGCAAATGGAATGGTTTCTCCTTTGAATGAACGTGGTCCTAGGTTTTCCAGCCCCGTGGAATAATTCTGTTTCGATATTGTGGATAAAACTCCGTTTTAGTGCATTTTGCCGAAGGTTTCAAACCCCAACATAGATAAATCCATAGCATTATGATAATAAGTCTTAAACGGATTAAAATGCCATCATTTAAGGCCTGCATTTTTGTCGATACTGCTGATTTTTTTTCTCCAAGTCAAGTGCTTCAATACTAAGGTGCGACTCATGGTTGTTCATCAATAATATCTTGAGATTTTCTGGAGTGCTATGACTGATAAACAACTCATTGTTCACCCATCCAGATGTGGTGGCCAAGATTAATGTGCAAGGTGGAGAACCAGTAGCTTTTCGAGAGAAGATAATGACATAATGCCTGAACTCCAGCACTGATTATGCAGCAAGTTGTGCACAGTGTTCCTGGTCACTGGTGACTTTACTTAATACATTGGTGTCCTTTTTGTGCAACACTTTTTTTGCGGCATGTGAACGGTGGAGTTGCCAGTTTCGTACAGACTAAAAATCCGACCCCATCAGCAAAGGCTGGATTCAGAACAAATATTTAGGCGCCATCAAATAATAATAATCATACTAATTTTTGGCATATATTTGATTAGTTGTCACTTGTCATTGTGTTTCACAGGGATAAAAGGCATAAGTCTACTAAACCCATGCCACAGATAACTCTATGCCCTTGCATTAAATATTAAACTTTTTCATGTCAATAGTCACGCATACTGACAACAAGTCTCTATAATTCGAATTCATTTTTATATGGTTTATTTTCTCAGCTAAATTTTGGTGCGACACTGAGTAAATAATATTTCACTCAAACTAACCCCATTTATATAAATAAACAATATATCTAAGGTAAGCGTACAAAACAATCAACACATTTATTTATAACGTGAGGTCGATCAGTTGCAAGTTCTGTACGAGTAATATAAATGCTATGGGTTGAAAGAAAGGTATTAAACTATAACCCAAACACGCAAACATATTGGGTCCATGCGAATGCGTAGTATATTACTAGCTTGAATGAATGTAATAATAATAATAATTTGATTTTTTACTAGATAGTAATGATGCAAATAGTTGATATATTTCGTAAACAAGTTTGCCTTTCCAAGGACTTTGATGCGGAAAAAATTATTCCATGTCATAAAATCTAATTAGCCAATATGTATGGAATAATATTTTTTTTCGAGGAGGTTGCATGAAGCCGAACAAAATAGCAGAACATTCTTCATTGTTCTTCATCGAAGCTGTAAGTGAGTAATAATTGGTAGGGAATGCTATCATTGGTCAAAAATAGAGCACTTTTTCTATTTTAGCAGCAACATGATGGCATAAATTTTGTGTCGGAGAGGGACATTTTTGTAATACATTTTGCTGGGTATAAACAATTAATTCTTAAATCATTTATCACCATAAAGAAGAGGGTGGTAATTAACTTTATAATTAACTACTTTAATTAGTGGACTGTATCATAATAGGTTGGTGAAGGTTTTATTCATAGGGTGTGAATTGAAACATGCATTTTAGGTATCACATACTTTAATAATGCAAGATTTAATTTGGATTGATCCTTTCAAAGATAAAACTAAATAGGCAGTGTACATACGGTTAACTATTATTAAATGTCTAACAAAACTTCTTGATTATTTAATTTAAAAAGAACTTCCTTCTTTACTGAATTTATTCAATTTTATCTCAAATAACTGCTTTTCGTCCACACTAAATACCTCACTTAACTTTGCCAGGGATATAAGAAACTTGATTCGAATCTTGAGTACCTACAGGAACAGATTTGTCTAATTATAAGTTTCCAACCGCCATTTTACCTTCTATAACTATAATAACTGCTTTTCGTCCACACCAAATACCTCACTTAACTTTGCCAGGGATATAAGAAACTTGATTCGAATCTTGAGTACAGGAACAGATTTGTCTAATTACAAGTTTTCAACCGCCATTTTATCTTCTTTTATCTTCAAGAGTAGAAACGCTACGAGTTGTATTGCCTCGAGAAAATGCGTTAAAACGCCCAAAGAGTCCTTAATTCAGTTTGAAAAAAGGGAACATAGAGTACAGCAGATATTTTCTAAACATCTGTGCAAACAAATGAGAAAAACTACGAAATATCTTGGCGTAAAACAGGGCTACGACTGGGTAGATGTTCTTTCATGAAACTCAAGCAGAGGGATGACTGGACCGTTGCTTCACGGGTGAGTGTTTGTAAGGCACTAAAATCTAATTTTCCCTACCGGCGCGGCAGAGAGAACAGAGTGGGAAATTGCGCGGATGCGGATGCATTTGAGATGGTAGAAACATGATCTTTCTGTATTTGATATATTGTTGTTCACACAACATTGACAGGGACAACTTGCTTTCCAGCGATTGTTTCACATAACTATTTTATCGACAATCCAGGTTCGGACTAAGTAGTAACTGAAATACAATACTTTAAATGCCCAAATTGCTGTTTACCTGGGGTGAAATAAATCTAGTTAGGTTTGAGTTATGACTAATCATACTACGGACATACAGGTTGTTATCACCAAACTTTACGGTGAAAGACAATAAGTTAATATACATGTTGAGGTTAGTTTGGGTTAGTTTCCCCAACAAGTATAACAAAATATATTTGAAACTTTTGTGGACGTCTGTGGACCTAGATACAAACTATTCCCTAAGAAAAACAGTTACATTTTTCGTGTTGCCTAAATATTGATCACAATTTCGTTATTCTGTTCTGTCTATTTAGTTGAAATTTTTATTTGTAATTTGATACTGGGGGCTCTGGGATAAGGAGAAGTGCTTGAAGTTGTAATCCGTATAATCGAAATTATCGATTTTGAATTTTGTTACTAACAAATTATGCAATAATTTTGATGGAACTCTGCTTTCCACTTATAGATTTGTGAGCTTTACTTATTTTAATAATATTTATTTATTATTTATGTTTATTATTCCTTCTGGAAGCTTTGAAATGGTTTACCAAAATCGTATTATCGTTCTTCTACGTTATTTGAGGACCTACAGCTATAGAGATCTCTATTCGACAACTAAGTAATGTGTAGGTCCGTTACCCCCCCCCCCCCCCCGCATCGATATTTTTTTCAAAACGCTAGCACAGGACCTTGAGATCTAGCACAACCTAGCACAATTTGTTTTAGAGCTAGCACACTCATAGTAATAAGGATATCCTCTAATTTATGCGGGGGGGGGGGCTAGGTTAAAGCTAGCCCCCCTCTCCCCCGCACCTTTTTTAATTGTAATACTGGTCAGCACAGCTTCTTTGGAGCTAGCACAGTCTAGCGCAACTAGAAAAAATGCTAGCACAAATACATTTTTGAAAATACTAGATGACAAATGCGGGGGGGAGGGGGCTAAGTTAATGTTTGGGTTCTTTTGAAGGTTGGTAGAGATAATTGTTATGCACAGCAAGCTTAGACCTAGCACAGGCTAGCACAACCATTTTGAGAGCTAGTACACCCCTACAGTTGAACATATAGGGGATGGGGTGAATTTTTGCTGGCCGCCCGACTCCTCAGCTAATATTTTTCCGTCAAATTGCTAGCACAGCAAGCTTAGACCTAGCACAGGCTAGCACAACCATTTTAAAAACTAGCAGACACCCCTACAGTTGAATATATAGGAGAAGGAATGAATTTTTGCCGGCCGATCCTCAGCTAATATTTTTCAGTCAAAACAGCAAGCTTAGACATAGCACAACCATTTTGGTTAAAGGGAATGTGAGCTGCGATTTGGTCTAATTGGTACTCGATGGTTTTCGGGGTCAAAAACAGCGAATCTGAATATTAGTGGCCCGTGGAACCTACCGGGCAAGTTCCAGAAAAAAGTTTTTTTTCGGCCGAAATCGATGACGTCGGTGTAGCAGTTCGGACCAGAGCGATTTAAACGGAAAAAAATTTGGGAACCTACCATCACCTATTTAGGTACCCAAAAGAGGCCTTGGAGATAATCGGCTGAAATTCGGATTGGAGAGGTTTTCCACGACTGCGAGTTCGAATCTGTCCTCAGTGGGAACCTACGGCAAATAGGTTCCGCGGTAGGAGACGGACGAGGTCGAAAAATTATATTCTTGGAACGAGACCCAAAAATTATTAGATCCGTTAACCTGTCCCCCCCTCCTTCCGTTTTGATTTTTTCTCCAAACCGCTAGCGCAGGGCATTGATATCTAGCACAACCTAGCACAATTTGTTTTAGAGCTAGCACACTCATAGTAATAAGGATATCTTCTAATTTATGCGGGGGAGGGGGCAAGTTAACCTTTGGGTTCTTTTGAATGTTGGTAAAGAGAATTGTTATAGGAGTGTGCTTAGCAGCTAGCACAGCCTAGCACAACCATTTTTAGGGCAATTAATATTGCAGAGATTAATTTATATGTACCCGTCAATGGTTTTCAATGTTTAGTATATTGATAGGCAGTTCAATGTTTAGTATATTGATAGGCAATGCTTGAATGCTTCCTTAGCTTGACGCCGTGTTTCTTACAATGGTTGTCACGTGTTTTGAACTGGCCAATGAAAAAAAAACGTTGAATTTTAAATGGGTAGAATATACAGTTTTGAAAAATTTCATCTCATCTTGTGTTAAAGCGTCGGCACGGTGTGTCGTAGTAATTTTTGATCTTAAAATATCTTATTCATTCTGCATATTTTTCAATAATCCTTTCATACTTTCAACTTATAATTAAAAATTGTTTCCAATTCAGTTAGATATATTTGGCTTTTGTATTGCATTTTTAAGTAATTGCGATTTCAACAATTCTAAATTTTTTTGGTGACCTTAAGGTTAAATACCGATTTTTTTTGGTGAATAGTTGCGTTTCTTATTGGTCAAAATCGTGTAATTTGATAATGGTTTAATCCAAATTTGTCGAGAGTGGAATTATTTCATCGTTTTAAACGGTCACACACATTATTTAGATATTTTCATTTAGATTTGACGATATTGTTGGGAGGATTCGCAGAGCAGATTTTATCTTTTCCTGTTAGAGGTAGTAAATTGAATTTGTAGTAGAATATCTCTGGGTTTTTCGTAGCAATATTGTTAGTTATAGTAAATTTTCAGATTTATTTCATTACTTTTTCAGATTATTTGTTGCTTTAAACTATAATTATTATTGCTTATCGTGTCAAAGTTTGACCCATGATGTATCTGTATTGCTTTGCTTATTAAAGAGGTTAAGCACGTGTAAAATTACCTGGTTGATTTTTTCTTTATCTATAAACATAGTTCCTATCTCAAAGCGAGATAGTAATTATCTTACTTTATCTTTGATTAATTGAGACGTAATATACGCCCAATTATTGTTTATGTACCAAAGGCCATCTTAATAAATTAAGTACCTATTTGGAGTCATTAGACTTGTTTAAGAGAGGTCATACCTCGTTCTTCCTTTTTTTTTTTATTAAAATCTAGTGATTTTCTATTTGAAGTTGCCGAGAGCCACTGTTGGACAAGTTTCATAATTTTCTTTTAAATTTCTAATTTAAATCATCATTTCCTTTGCATATCATATCTCTAATTAAAGAAACGAAATACCTTGAGTAGCAGTAATTGTTCATAATGTCATTTAATCATAATTATCTATAATTTTTGCTCAACTTAAATTGTAATTTAAGTTCTGATTATGTAACCAGTGAATTTTCAAGTTGTTGGTTAAAACCTTGTGTATCAAACTGAGGTCCATAGGATACTCTTTTGTATAATTATAATTAGCAGTGTACACCGGTCTAAGACACCCAATTCTTTCTTTCATGTAAACGTTCAACGTTCCTACAAGGCAACAGTCACACAGATCATTGTGGTGACAGTCGATCCGATAGCAGGCACGTGCAGACAACTGGGAACCATTCCTGGAATAACTGGTAAGCCCTGGACACGCCTATAGCTAGGAAGCTTAGGTACAGGCAGTTGATGTTTCCAGAGGAGGTCCCAAACGATCACGTGGTTTGCGGATAATACAAGAACAGTTGGGAACGTAGGTAACGCGTTGCTTATATGAAAGAATTGCAAAGACCTAGATTTTATTTATTTTAAATTTCTTAAACACCAAAGCTAATTTCATTTTCATCATTTTGGTAAATCAAATTCTCAGTAATCAATTGCATTTGATTGCATTTGTAATCTAATTTTAAGTAAATTCTCATTTTTGCCATTTTTGTTAACTAAATTTTCAGTAATCAATTATTGTATTTGATTGCATTTGTAATCTAATTTTAAGTCAATTGTCATCTTATGTTCATAACTGCAGTGCACATGGTACCATAAGTTGTAATTTAACCATATAGTTAATATATAGTTGTTTTTAATTTACCTTTTTTGATTTATCGTAAGTGGCGCCATATAAATTTTAAATCACCAAAGGAAATCGGTTAATCCACGCCTTGAAATAAACTAAATAAATTAACTTTTGCTCTATTCTTACAAATTGGTGAATGAGCCAAATAATAAGTTATAAGTACGACTGAGCTAGAAATTCATCACAAAGTGGGCAACACAATTTAGTTACAAAGTGGTGCCCAACTAATTAATTAAAATAATTAAATACCTTTTAGTTATACCTAATTTATGCGATTCGAGAAGGGGTTTAGATTCAGAGTACCGCCTACTTTTGCATTATTTTATAGTCTATTCTACATGGACCAACAAAGTTTAGCCCAGCTATAGATAATATATTTAATATGTTAAACATAAACAAAGAGACGAATTTAGAAAATCGACTACAGCCACCTAAAATTTTTGTGCGAAATACAAGAAAGAAGGAGAACTAGCAAGGCAAATTCATCTTCAATAATTTTTAAACAATTCAATGTACTTAATTAGCTAAATAAAACATATTTGTTATTATTATTGTTATTAATAGAAGCACTTAAGTATTAGTTGTGTTTAATGGGACTTTGCGCTCTGAAAGCACCAAAAAGCTTCAAAATACCAAAGAAACGGGTTTGCCGGAAACAAAGTTTACAGAACACAGAGTTTACAGAACTTAATGTATAAGTTATTTTATTTAACCAATTTCAATTTCTTTTGTTTTAAAACTTATTTATAATATCTCTGTAGATAATGATTTTAAAATGTTTTTAGAAAAAACAACAAGAAAACAAAACACGCTTTTGTGGTCTATTATTTTCATAAATGTAGTTGTGCTAGCATTTTTCCTAGCTGTACTAGACTGTGCTAGCTCCAAAGAAGCTGTGCTAGCTAATATTGCAATTAAAAAGGTGGGGGGCTAGGGTTAACCTAGCCACCATATCCATATCAAAATTTAAAAAATATCTATATTTTCCGTTTGGCCCCTAAATTATAACCTCTGAATGGAACGTAAATCGCGCGGTTTTTAACCCGGCAGTAAATATACGAATATCGGCAAAACGAACAAAACCTTATTTTCATATCCACCTTACCTTTATTTTGACCAGTAGGAGCCGAAACTTACCGGAACGTACCGACCTTTTTCCATGATTTTCTTCAGACTTCAAATTTTGATTTTAGGTAGAGGACACAAAGACAAACAAAAAAGTTCTTTACGAAAAAAAAAACAATATTCTTAGTTTTTGAGATAGCGGCCTCCAAGCGAGAAAAATCACAACTCGAAAGCTACGAGGGATGAGACAAAAATACTTACTACCAAAAATATGTATTTTGATGGCCTTTAACCTATACTCGTAATTAAAAAAAAAGTATGCCCTTTTTTTTCAAAAAACGTCGCCCTTTTTCTTCAAAAAACGTCGTTTTTCGAACTTTCTCGGGAATATCTAAACAATTATGAAATTTTTGGAGAACATGTATTGAAGTCGATGATACACCTCCTAATTTGGAATAAAAAGTTTTTTTATGCAATTTTTCGTGCGACGCTAAATAGCGTCTTTTGAAAATGTTATTTTTACGGTGGTATGATGTAAATATATCCCTTTAATCAAACAACCATCTTGAAATGTACTAATTCTCAAAATAATTGTGCTAGCCTTTGCTAGATTTAAGCTTGCTATGCTAGTAATTTGACGGAGAAATATTAGCTGAGGGGCGACCAGCAAAAAATCATTCCATCCCCTATATATTCAACTGTAGGGGTCCGCTAGTTCTTAAAATGGTTGTGCTGGCCGGTGTTAGGTCTAAGTTGCTGTTTGACGGAAAAATAGTAACTGAGGGGCGACCAACAAAAATTCACCCCATCCCCTATATATTCAAATGTAGGGGTGTGTGCTAGTTTTTAAAATGGTTGTGCTAGCCTGTGCTAGGTATAAGCTTGCTGTGCTAGCAATTTGACGGAAAAATATTAGCTGAGGGGCGGCCGGCAAAAATTCGCCCTTATATATTCAACTGTAGGGGTGTGCTAGCTCTCAAAATGGTTGTGCTAGCCTGTGCTAGGTCTAAGCTTGATGTGCATGACAATTATCTTTACCAACCCTCAAAAGAACCCAAACGTTAACCTAGCCCCCCAACCCCCTCCCCCCCGCATTTGTGGTCTATCATTTACAAAAATGTAGTTGTGCTAGCATTTTTTCTACTTGTGCTAGACTGTGCTAGCTCCAAAGAAGCTGTGCTGACCAGCATTGCAATTAAAAAAGGTGCAGGGGGGGGCTAGCGTTAACCTAGCCCCCCCGCATAAATTAGAGGATATCCTTATTACTATGAGTGTGCTAGCTCTAAAACAAATTGTGCTAGGTTGTGCTAGGTCTCACGGTCCTGTGCTAGCGTTTTGAAGAAAAAAAATCAATGCGGGATGGAGGGGGGGGGGGCAGGTTAACGGACCTGTAATGTGTGCCTAGCAGTGTATAATCGATAAGTGCAGATATTTTGTTCAGAATAAAATATAAATAATCATCATTTATTGATCAAGCGTTTCACTTACTCCTGTGGTAGTCCTCCAACGTTACTACTAGTTTTATTTGTAGGTACCAATCCCACCGCGAGTAAAATAGCAATGGCACTTTCTGGCTGCTTTTCTTCCTTCAGGAAATCATTTGGAAGATTCAGTTCTGGAATAGCACCTCTCTTTAAGCGGCATCGTGTTGGTAACCCGAGGAGTTCATGTTGAACATCTCTTTCATAACTTCCATCACTATAAGTTTTAATTTTCAATCACGGTTTGTTTTTTTAATGTGTATCTATTAGAAAGCTGTTGCAGAGTGGTATAGCAGAAAATGTATCTTTACTGGATTCGCATTTTATAAGCCCTTCAATCGATCCAATAAAATAGAACAGCAAGAGAACGTGGCAAAGCAGCTAAAGAGATAGTAATCTTAAAACTTATTCTATTCGAAATGTGCCTAGATCAAGCACAGATATTGGAAAACTAGATTAATGTCGCGCTATAGTCGTTTTGTTTAAAAAGGGACGCTATTACAATATTACCGGCCGATCATCTTTCTATCTCAGATATCAATCAAAATGATCACAAACAGACTGGTCAGAATGCTAGATGTCTATCACCTAGTCGAACTAGGGCAGTATTCCGTGGGGATTTGATACCTTTATCAACTAGAGTCAAAATTTGAAAAGAAAATATGTTTATGATAATTTTCCGTTAAACAAAGGTATTTGGCACTCGATAATGAAGAAACTTGACTAGACGCTCGAATAGACTACTAGTACACAAAACCGCGAAAGCAACGATAAAATACTTGAAAGCACCAATACTGACTAGCAGAGGAAATATTTCCAAAATTATCGGATTTTTACTACCTTGTGTCTGAGCCATCTTTTTAAAGCAGTAGGCAATGCTTACCAAGTGAAGCGGGTAGTTTTCAAAAATTGCCTAGGAAAGTAAGTGTAAGATGACCTGGAGCAGCACTAGATAAAGTGTTAAAAAAAACTAGAAAATTCATAAAGGGCGTAAAAATTTTCCATACAATTAAGCTCGTTCCGCCAAAATCCACTCATTACACAAAATAAGGTGTTTCGTAACTGGTTGAATGTCGACCTCACACAAAAGTAGACGTTTGTGAGCTGTAATTGTGTCAAATTTTATTTCATTATTGTTCATGATAGAAAGAATTATTCTTACACCATCGCTTATAAAAGACTGTGTTGATGAAAACAAATATTTTTCGTAACCATTTAGAAGCAAACCATTCGAAAAACAAAAGGAGCAACCAATCCTAAAATAATTTTTTCGAGAATTTTCCATTAAAAGCATAAAATGGAAAATTGGGTCATCGATGCAATCTGCAACAATGAACTCATTTGACGAGAATAAAATTAGCATTAACTAACATATCAATTGTTGTATTTCGAAATCACGTTGTATGGGCAATTTTAACCGTCGCAGGGCGCCCAGTGATATCCACTTTAAATGAATTGTAAGTGTTTCCACAGAAACAAGTCCAAAGTTATGAGGAGATTTTCAAGGGCCAGCTTCTTTTAATTCGTTGTGCAGAAAATAAGATTACAAGATATTGTCTAACCTGCATATGGGGACTTATTGAAAAATATAGATATTCGAATATCAATAGCAATATTTTCAAATAACGGACTTCGGCTGGCTTACCAAATCGGCTGAATCGCAGACCAGGAGATCAGGAAAAAGAGGAAGGGGGAAGGGCGTTATTTGAAAATCGAAAATTTTCGGTTGGACAAACAGACGAGGAAATTTAAAGGGCAAAAGCCTGGACAGACAGGACGAATAATAAACTATACATTTTACAACAAAAATAAGTATTGTCCACCACATTAACAGTGCCCGCTAAATAGGATTATAGATGGCCTTGATGTTCGTAATGAAAATATTGGTAAAGAAAGCAAATTACATCTCGCAATTCGGCTAAAAATTATTAAACAATTTTTACAAATATAAATAGAGCGAATATTTAGAATTTAAAATTCCCACCGGAGAAACGTATCCTCTACCCGGAGCCCGGAGATACATCGGCCCATCTGGAGGCTGGGTCAAAAATGCCTAGTTGGTATCCATGGGCCTTTAATTTTGTGAATTCACCATATTATTTAAATGAAAAATCTCTATAAAACTTGTTCCTTTTGCCTGGTAGATGCTTCTTTTTCTTTAAAAATCAGTTGCAGAATTTCCTTCTGCTGTGACAATTATCGTTCTGCAATTCTTGGGAACTAATAATTTTGTATGAGTGAAATTTATGTTGAAAGATTTATACGAAAATTTAATATTATGTAGGACAATTTGTGTTAGTTTTGGCGTTTGGTGTAATTAAATCTAAAACAATCTGAATTATAACAAGTTCAACCTGGATGTCATTGGCTGTTGCTTGCAAATTTGAACCATAAACAACACACATGCAAAAATAATCAATTATATTGAGAAAACACATTATAAACCTTCATTGAAAGGCATATAATCAAGCGTTTCATTTCATAGATGATTCTTCAGCAAAATGATAAATTCAAAAAGCATGCATTGTGTGTAGGCTCACAAAAGGCAAATACGGTTGCTTTAATTAAAATTTAGTAGTCTCCATTTTTTATTTAGAAGAGAGGTTCATTACATTATCTCAACAAGGGATTATTGATCTTTAATAAAATGTATTTTTGAGACATTCACCCCAAACCGTTGAATTTTTTTTTTATAATTTCTCTTAGCCGTATTTCCTTTTTCAAATAAAACTAAGCTTATCAGAGATCTGTCAATGACTTTCTTTTTCAGCCTCTATTATACCTATATATGCAGAATTAGAGTTTCCTAATTCTTACGTACCTAGGTTAACTTTTTATTTGAGGAGATATCTATCTCAAAAGCAAACTCTTTTACCTTGAACTTGGTCTTTAAAACCTTATGTGTACCTCTTCAAATAAAAAAATACGGATTGTGAAGGGACAGGACTTGTGAAGTGTTCTTCGAGGAGGGACGAGGGCACAAGCACGTCAACGAGACCGCTTTGATTGGTGGATTCTGTGAACGTTTTATAACATTCTATTTTGAAGTAAACAGTATCCAGAACATTATATGGTCAACACAAGGCAATAAACGACAGAAATGAAGCAAATAAAATGTTGACCGATTTCATGGGAAATCTAAATGCTGAGAGGCAAACAGAACTGTACCGGCTTCAGAAAATTTTGCAAGACCAGGAAAATAAAAGGCTAGCGGATCGGGAAGAATATGAAACTAAAAGGCAAGCAGAACAGGATAGGCTTCAGGAAATGTTTCAAGATTAAGAAGATAAAAGATAAGCATAACAGGATAGAACATTTTATAAGCCCAAGAAGATAAAAGGTAAATAGAACAGGATCGTCTTCAGAAAACTTTTGAAGATCAAGAAGATAAAAGACAAGCAGATCGAGAAGAGGATGAATATAAGATACAAGCAGAACAAGACCGACTTCAGAAATGGATACTGGATTTGTAGGTGAACAAGGAAAATTAGAGAAAATATTGGACGGATAAAATGAGAAGTTTGAAAAAGAAGTAGACAATATATAAAAAGAAGTTACAAATGTAGAAAAAGAAGTTGAAAATGTAGAAAAGAGGTGGGAAATGTACAAAAAGTTGGAAGTGTACAAAAAGAAGTGGGAAACTTACAAAAAGAAGTGAGGAATCTACAAGCAGAAGTTACCAGACTAAAAAAAATCAAGGACTCACCGAAAGGGACTGGAAAATGTACACAAGACAATTTGAAGCCGCTGCTATTGCCAACGGTTGGAATAACGAAGACATTGCACAACACTAGTGATTTGGCATCGTGGATCTGCCCTGGAACTACTACAGACCGTTCCTGTCAACCAACATGGGAAATATGACATGCTCGTAGCTGCACTGGAGAGACGATTGGAGACCAAGACAGAAAACAACTGTATCAGGCACAAGTAAAATCCGGACATCAGAACCCTGGTGAAAACCTGCAAGCTTGAGGTAGACGTTCGACGTCTCGTTCAATTGTCCTACCCAGGAGCAATGGAAGAATTTTAAGAGGGACTTGCTGCTCAATATTTCATGGATGGTATCAGAGATCCAGAAACTCAGAAGATGCTACGTCTATCCAAATATGATAACAGCCGTGAAGTTTTGGGTGGAGCCCTAGAAATCGAGGCGGTTTGTAAGATCTCTAAGCTAACAATCAGGGACGTATCCATCCAGGAAGAAAAGCTGGCAGACGGTTGTAAATTAACTGAGATGGGCAGTATTTTGAAGAAATTAACTGAATTCGACAGGCCCCGTGGAGATTCCGGGAGCCACTAGAAGTTAGATCATGTAACAGAAATCTTTCAAACAAGTGCTACAGATGTGGCAGGACTGAGCATTTCAAGAGAGACTGTCGAGTACAACTACGATCTACAACCCCATCCAGAGACGCTAGAAGTTCAGAGTCAAGTCAGGAAGAGTTAGTTACAACAATATAACTTTAAGGTTAGGCACAGGGCAGGATGATTGCATAATAATACAGATGCTTTATCCAGAATACCATGGTAGGACAAGTATAGGCATTGCCAAATAATAGATCAACGAGAAGGAATTACCCCCATTAGGCGATTCAAGTTTGAGGTTGATCAGCAGTACACCTCATAGCAACTTAGAAAGGATCAGCTAAGGATAGTGAACTAGCACTACTGCTAAAAGCTAAAGAAGAACATCAACCAAGACCAAGATGAAGAAATATTTCAACTAAGGGATTTACTTTTAAATATCTGTGGGCTCAGGAAAGCACCGATGGAAAAGTAGTGAAGACGCAACTGGTAGTACCAAGGAAGAGGGTATCGGATGTTCTGAAAGAAGTCCATAATGGAAAGTCTGGTGCTCATCTCGGAGTGAACAAAACGATTGACAAGATCCGCGACATATTTTACTGGGTCAACTACCACCAGGATGCGAAATCATGGTGCCGGCAGTGTTCAACCTGTGCCCAAAAGCGCCCAAAGATCTAGGGGAAAGGTAAAACAGTATAATGTGGGAATACCATTTGAACGTATCGCCCGCCAGTGACCACCGAATGAAGGCTCGATATGATTTCAAAGCTAACTTTATGGGGTTTCAGATGAACGAGAAAGTCTGGTTATATAATCCACAAAGGGAGAGGAAGATCTTCCAATCTAATGCCAGTATGGGAAGGGCCCTATACAGTCATTAAAAGAATTAATGACGTGATGTATAGAATTCAACGTAGCCCCAGACGCAAACTGAAAGTTGTCCACCTCGACAGGCTCAAAGCATATCACAGAAATGAAGTAGCTGATCGGGGCGATCAGGTTTAAGAGGGAGGCAATGTCATGACTAGTGACCATTTGAATGTTTTTGTGCTACCCTATACAACTAACTTGCGGCGTTTAGGTTCTTTCGGTATCAGTCATCGCCGACCGAGAAGATTCGGGAGCTGTGGTGTTTTCCCGATGCGTGCAACTCTGTCGAGAATAATAGAGAGGCCTAGCCTCCTCCGGAATATTCTCGATATATTTTGGACTGCATATAAATAGCAAGTAAAACGCGTGTTGTAGTTTCGTTAATCATTGAGAGCTGAATTGTAAAGATCTGTTAGTTATAGTGTTATAAGAGTAGTTTAGTGTGTTTAATTGTATACAATGATAAGAAATAAAGACAGTATTATTTTAAAATAGTAAAAGTTGTGCTTTTGTCAGAACCCACGGAGAAACGTAACAATGCTATGCTGCTATATCAATCAATATCTTGTGTATTTTGTGCATGCTATACCAGAACTGTAACAGCTTTTTAATAATATGAGGCTGTGGGGTTAATATTGTGTCGCTTACTCAGCTTTTATTTAAAGCATGAATCAGAATCAAAACTATAATGGGCCATTGGGACCTGAACATGGATAAAAACTTGTATACATTTATTCAAACCAATAAAATTATAAATAAAGACTATACTTATTCGATTTGTTTCGGAAAACGCTCATAAAGAGACCAGATATACGTATCCATACTCTCGTAGGTATTTGGTGTTTGAAACTAAGAAAAATGGCCAGATGACCCAACGTGAAATATGGAAATTGTGATGTATATTAAAACAATTACCTGATATTGTGATGTATATTAAAACAATTATTATTTGATCTTGGGTCTAGTAGAGTAGACAAGGAAAAATAACTTAATTGTTTTTAGGTTTAATTTATTGGACTTGATCGAGAAACTATTTGAAAGCCCACATAGGACATTTATTTAAATAATTTCTCAAATTGCAAAATGGCATATTTGTGGCATCTTTGTTATATATATTTTTTCTGTGACATTTCTGGTACATTAAAAATGAAGCCTTTACATTTTCTTGACAATAAATATCACAATTTACACTAAATTAACTGATATTTTCACACACTGCTGACTGGCTATTTTTTTTACTTTCAAATGCCTCTGCTAGGAAACATCCAGTCGGAATATTACAAAATTTGCTTTAAATGAATAAGGACACTAAACACATTCCTAATATATTCATGCTTTCTGAATGAAATTTAAGATGAAATTATTAGAAGCATCAAAAAGGGAGTATGTGAGCCCTGGCAACGAGTTTTCGCTAACATTATATAAGCGAGTGAATTAACCCGTTAAGTATCAGATACAGTCCGTAATTTAAGACACCGCTAATTTAATGTAAGTATACTCGCCTGAAATGTCTAGAGCAAATTCTAGCAGTGGAACAGTTGTTCAGAGTCTTTCCACACGCTTTTAACCACTGTTTTCTAGTACTGCTATCTCCGGGAAACCGATGATATTTGACGGACCCTCCTTTAGTTCTTCTATGGGTGTTATTGCAACCCACTACAGCGCACTGTGGCATGTTGACGTTGACATTTAAAAGTCTTAAGCATCACTTTCTACAGATTTTTTAATGTTGATAACTTAGTTACACTGATGTTTTCTTTGTGCACCACACGTTTTACATTATAACGAACGCACCTTTAAACAAGTAGTACAATCAATCAGTTCACCTTACTGTTTGCATTAACTTTATGGTATATATAATTAGAGACGATCTGCCCTAAAATGTATACATCGATTCATGTTGTATAGGGCGAATTTCTTTTCTATAAACATCTAAAATGTAAAATAATGTGTAATATGAATTTTATCACTTCTGATGCAACTCATATCACACATGTTTTAAATGCTTGTATAACATTTTGATAGTGCTACCAGTATAGAAAATTACCGGCCCCTTAGTTTACCATCAAAGTTTACTTCATAACAAACCAATTTGCAGAGAAACGAGATATATTAGCCGGAAGAACATGTTGAGTTGCGAAAAAAAATTGAGGCTCCATCACCCTCAAGTAACTATTCCATGAATAATAGAAAATGTATCATCATCATCAAATCATAAGACCCATGATTGCCTATGGAGCCGTACTTTGGTGGTCCAAGAGTCAACAAAAAACGGCTATGCTTAAGCTCAGTCAGGTACAGAGAACTGTTTGCC
>JAEQML010064512.1:0-21988 GCA_016904865.1 Pissodes strobi | reverse complement strand
CTCATTGTGGACCACTGAAAGGTTGATAGTCTCTGAGTGAAAATGGTTAAGCACTCCCAACAAAACTCCACCGCCCCTAGATGCAGCTACGAGATCAGTTCTTCTGTCCGAGCGGTACATATGTAGTCTATATGGTGGATGCTGAGAAAGGGGCGGCTGATTGCTTGGGGCCTAGGGCGGCCGAGACTGCAAATCCGCCACTGCCCAGTAGAACTCCCCAATACTATAGTATGGTTTAAAAAATTATTGTTTTAAGTTTTCAATGAAGTAACCGTTCTTCAACTAATTGTCAGATGATTAAAAACTTTGCGAACCTCACATATCTGTAACTTTTTCACTAGAGTATTCTTGGAATCGGTAAGGGTAAATTATGAGTTTGACGAGTCACATGCTGCGGTGTAGGGCCCTGCAGCCTGGTGCAATGTTTAAAAATAAGGGAAGATGTCTCCAAAATGAAAAGAGATGACAAAGTCAAGATCTTCTGAGCAACGAAGTGCGGTCCACAAAAGTGTCCTTGAGGCACATTTACAATAAATCTCATTGGTTAAATGAGTGTAGATAATTCCAGATCCTGTTTACCAGCTTTTCAATGACCTTAGACAAAGTTTGCATGTGTTTAGAAAGACCATTCGTGATTTCACTTCTTTCGTTAATCAGGATGACAATACAAAGTATGTCTCGATACCATATAATCTTCAATATACTAGAGAACTCCAAAAAGTTTTTGAGGAAGGTGGTTTAAAATTAGTATACCAAACTCAGTTTAACATTAAGAAATTATTGGGTGCTCCAAAGAACAAAATTGAAATATTGGAAAAAAGTAGAATTTATGAAATTGGATGCATGGATTGTAACCAAAAATATGTTGGGCAAACTAGAAGATCTATACAAATGAGATTTAAAGACCACATAGCTAAATCAAGTGTTGCCGATCATGCTTTTGATATTCATAGAAAAAGAATTAAAAATTTTAAATTAATTCATAATATATATGATAGGAGATTATTAAACGCATACGAAAGTATGGAAATAATTAAATGTAAGAACAGTTTAAACAGAGATAGAGGGCTCATTTCGTATAGTCCATTGTATTGGTTGATCGAGCGTAACTAATAGGATTCCAGGATTGGTTATTTTTGAATTAGATAATCATCTCCTAATAATGCTAACATGGTTAGCGAAACGGGCGTTAGGTGCAAAAATGTATGTTTCGGTATTGTGGATAAAACTCTGTTTTAGAATATTAAACGAATGAAATTGTTTTTCTGCTTCTTACAACCCGTTACTGGTAAGATGTATGTAACAACATAGGAAATGTAAATCCTTATTAGATTAATATTACTATTGTTATGTTATTATTAACAAAGAATTTGAGGTAAATGCAAATCTAATTTAAAATTTTCACTTTTAGGAATCTTCCCCGAGCAATATGTATATCCATGCCTGTGGTTACAATCATATACGTCGTTACGAATGTAGCTTACTTCACAGTGTTAAGCCGAAATGACATATTGGCATCGGATGCAGTTGCTATTACTTTTGGTGATAAAATGTTGGGATTTGCGTCGTTTTTGATGCCAGTGTTCGTCGCATGCGCAACTTTTGGTTCTTTGAATGGAGCCATCTTTGCGTCATCACGCTTATTCTTTGTCGGGGCTCGTGATGGACACCTACCAAGAGCTATTTCTTTGATCGATGTAAAAAGACTGACTCCAGTACCTTCGCTGATATTTATGGTAAGCAATGACCGTATTATTTTTGTTTTAGTTTATGTATTGCAAGTAGCTCTTTTCATGTAAGCTTGTTTTAAGAGATTTTTACTGATTAGTGATCGACGCGACGAGTATGTCATCAACATGTAACAAAAAATACAATACAACAGCAAATAGGGATACAAAAGAGGGAAGGATTTTAAATTGGACTTATATACAGCAGATTAGCAGATGGCCGTCGGTCGTTGACTCTAAATCGGCCACAGAAAACTTTTTACAAGGCGGTTCTTCCAGGAATGCGACTACCGCGGAAACGTTCGTACCAATGAAATAAGCTTTCCGTATATTCAGTAGCGTTTACATTCGATAGATGCTGAACAAAGATATACTCATGTACTTTTTGAATTTTGCTTGACCCTCGGAATTAACATTTCTGAAAATAAAGAATGAATTTGAGAAACATAGGCTTGTAATAGCTTATTATATCTAAAATAGGATGATAAAAACTATCCTCACACTTAAGTAGCTTTTTTGAATAATAGGGTATTTAGTTGTCCGTACTTTTATGGATAGGTACTTGAAGGAAAAGTGTATCAGGAACAGCTAGCCATAAGCTATTAAAACGCTACCAAAAAAGTAGCCAAGTTAAGAGGTCGCGAAATACCCATCAAAATTAAATTTTTCTAGATAGATAGATATATAGCGTCGATTGTATTTATTAATTACTTTTAGGATTAAATTATTATTAGGATTAAATAATTTAATTTTATTCATTGGGTACAGCCAATTCCAAATAGTTTTAAACAGAAAATATATTAAAGTGATGCGATATGCAACAATTTTGGTTGGCAATGTAACTCACCAGCCAATACCAATAATTATTGTCATATTTTACGTTGTAACTAAATAAACTAATTTTATATTTTAGTGCATCATCACGCTAGCTCTTCTGGTAGTAACGGACGTCTACGTCCTGATCAACTATGTTCAATTTGTAGAAGCTCTATTCATCACCATCAGCGTCTTAGGCCTTCTCTACATGCGCTACACCATGCCAAACGCTTCAAGACCAATAAGAGTGAACTACATTCTTCCAATAACGTTCCTCATCATTTGTGCTTTTTTAGTTATATTCCCGTGCTACGCAAGCCCAGTGGAAGTTGGCGTAGGACTAGCCATTATTTTAATAGGTATACCTGTGTATATAGTCACCATTTGGTGGAAAAATAAGCCAAAGTGGCTTCAACAGTTATTTGATGACTTTAATGACAGTTGTGCCAAATTATTTATGTGTATACCCGAGCAAGTATACGAAAAGGGACTGTGATTTTGTTTTAAGGATTAAACCAATTGAATAATATTTTCATTTTATAATAGGTAATTATTATGAAATAATACTAAGTGATAGGAGTATGACGCTAATATTTAATTTTCAAAATGACACAAAGGACTATAACTTATAATTTGATCGGCAGTTAAAACTGAAACTTTACCTTTTAACGTAGGTAGTTAATTACCTAATGAATGATCTAAATTAGAAAATTCCAACTGAATAATTATTTATACACCAAGTGAGTTAAATGAGATGTTAATGTTACGATTATTTTTTTGAAGAGCGTAGAGCGAGTGAGTTAATTTATCTGAATGAATAAATATTTAATTCACTTGATGTATATATACAGTTTTATCCCCTTTTTGTAAATATTCAAGAAATAAACTCGTATAGGGAATCGAGATATGAAGAGAATTCACAGTAGCGTATGGAAACATGATTGTTAAGGTTATGGTTGATATTTGCTAGTGTATCACTAGTTATTCGTTTGCAAGTGGCAATAGAAATAGAAAAAGACGTTAGAATGATATATAATATAGTATTCCAGAGTGATTTAAGATTTTGACAGTGATTTAAATAGTTATTTATGCAACAAGTGTATAAAGTGACCCTTTTTATGAATGGGAATATGCAACAATCCCCTGAATAAAAAAAGGGTACTTTACACATGAGTAGCATATAAAGTTTTTGCTAATACCGTGCGTAAAAAACTTACTTTACGCACTCTCTAAAATTCATAAAATGTAACCTTTTTAATGTGCAGTGCGTAAAATAAATTACTTTATGCACTAATGCGTAAAGTAAATCTGACGTATTTTTTACATTTAGTGCACTAGTGCGTAAAATAATTTAATAATATTTTTGTTTTTCATATATTTTTCGGCAGTAGAAGTCACTAAGTTTATATACGCCCACTTAGCTTTGTTTTTATGCTTTCATTAATGTCATTTTTAAACGTGAAAATGGGAAAATAAAACGTATTTTTACTTCAAACGTCAAAAAAACATAAACTGGCACTAAAATTATGATGTTAAAAATTCGCCGTTACAAGAAAACATAGTATGTTTCATTCGGAATAGAAGCAACTAATTTGAAGCAAATCTGTAATTGCCGAACTTGCTTCGCTCGTCATGTAAACCGTATCATGCAAAATAACACTTCTGCTCTTAATAAAACATACATCAGAAGAGCATGACTTGTTACTCAATATTTTGTTAAGAATTCACTTTTACCACGATGTCAGCGGCATAAAATAATATATTTTGCGAAAAGTGCACATTTCTTAGTGTGAAAATTTGTTGGCATGAGCTGGACGTGCGTGCCCAAATCACCGAACATTAACAAGAGACTAAAAGGTCCACTATCAGTCGGCACTTTTGATGTAGCGCTTACAAAGGCGAGACGCCAGACTTTAGACGAAACGGGGTGAAACGTGGCGCGAGGCCTGAGCGGTTAACCAGCATTTCACCGGGTTGCGAGACGGGGCAAGGAGGGGAATGGTGGGGGCGAGGCTTAGAGTGAACCTTCTAGTCTATTGTTAATGTTGAGTGCCCAAACACACAAGTATAGCCACAGCCGCCTCCAAGTCCTAGCCGCGAAGTGACAAGTGACAACGCTGCGTTAGCGTGGAGATGAAGATATACCTACCGGCGGCGCGGCGGCAACCAGCGAAGGCGATACTAGTTCAGCCGACATTCTTTATTTGTTTTTGAGAATGTTTTTAGTGTTCTTTGCGCTGTTGCGGCTATTTATATTGAAACATGTATACATCACTAAGTAACAAATAAGTAGTTTTGTTTTGGCTCACAAAAACAAGTTAATCAATAAATAATATTCAGGATATAAAGCTTATGTAGCGGAGAAACAAGGCTTAAAATGTGCTTTTGATGTGTGTTTGTTTAAAACTAAGAATGGTAGGTACCTACCTACCGAAGCATAATGTGATAAAAACTAAAAACGAATACATACCTTTTATTTTTTCAAAGTGTCTAATTTTCTTCTTTTTTTTTTGTTTTTAAATAAAGATTTTTCATCAAGAAATTGAATTCTGTTCTATGCTTTCTAAAGTTAAATCATTTAAAACAGCTTCCTGGTTAACTATCTTAAGTCATATTCAGTGGAAACGCCATTAATATTTTTTTCTAAAGTAGCACACATATGAAAGACCACCCCTTTATTAATGTCCGTTGGGATACTTAAGCCGGTTGCCGAAATACTTATTTTGGATGAAATGTGAAAGGGTTACTAAGGTATTATGCACTGCACATAAAAATGGAAATTTTTGATTTGTAGTGATAATTCATAAGTGGATCTCGACATGATCAAATGTATTCTAAAATAAATTACAGTGGTTTGTTACTGATTTAACCCAAACTAACCATGTAGAATTCATTCTATAAATAATTCCATGTCGTCCATTGCTTCTTTCTCACTTTTATTTTGTTGTGACCCTGTAAGGTGGTGCCCGACTCTTTTAGCGAATAATATTGAACAAAGCAGTATTTCATCTGCATTGAAAGTTATTTTGCATCTTTTCTAAAAAATAATGAAGGTATAAAAATAATTGATGCCGGTTTGAAGCAGATCGATTGGTTATAAAATCACATTAATATTACACTGTTAAAAGTGTGGAGATATTACAAACATTTTCCTGTAGAAATGTGTCACAATCATTTTCATTCTGGTGCTCTCAATACACGATCCAGTGAGTAAAACATGACGAGCAGGATGTGTTTTGACATTTCTCTTATTAATACTTAAATATTTAGAGAGTTTATTTTAATTTTCTATTAATTTTTAAATTGCATGTTTCTCTCAGTATTTAGGTATGATTTTTTTTTGTTTAAACGTATTTGTCAAGGTATGTTTAACATTTTCCCAGTTTATTAATGTAATAAGAAACAAAAACTTTCCAATAAAGCCCCCCAGATAGGGGATATTGGCATAATATGGCTTACTTTTTTATAAAATCAAATATATTTCCTAAATACGCCGATAAAAACGGTACTAAAATGTGGCATTCTAAGCGCAACGCGTTAGGTATAATGAACTGTACAGGGTGGCTCGAATTCGTGTCTATGTATGGGGAACTCGAAAACCGTAAGAGATACAGTGTCGGTCAAATTAAGGCAAAATTGCGCATTTAGGTGCCTAGCAATATGCCGTTTAGAAAGTTTTAAAATTCCGCGTATTTCCGGAGATATCCGGAAAAAACCGAAATTTTGAAAATTGGTTTTATTTTTTTTCTGGGCTTATTTAAAAACGGATTTCAAATTAAATAGCACTTTTGCATTGCCACTTTTTCCGTTCTATCTAATGATGGGATCCATTTTGAAATCCGACGTTTCGTCTTCAAGGGATCATCATCAACTTTCTTTTTTTAAATACGAACTTTAATTTTTTTATCCTTTTTCAGATGGTATTGGCGTTATTAATATGACTATGTGTTTTTATTTATTTATTTTTTTTTAATTTTAATTATTATTATTTTTAATTATATATTTTGCTTTGGCGTAATTTTAGATAATTTAAGGTAGATACTTTTGAAATTTTTATATTCTATAAAAATATTTTATTTTGTTTTTTGTATTAAGTGGAAAATTGGAGCGTATTAAAAATAAAAAATAGTAAAATTATTTCTTACGAGAATATGGCCATGAACTATTACTCAAACAAGTTGCTTACTGCAAAGATAAAATATTCCCAACTTTTAACCAATTAAAAAATTTATTTAATAGAGAACATCAACAATTATTTATAATCATACTACGTGATACTATAGGAACTTTGATGGAAAAACACCTATTGGAATTTTGCTTATAAATAAAATGCACTAAGCAACTTGTTTGAGTAATAGTTCATGGCCATATTCTCGTAAAAAATAATTTTACTATTTTTAATTTTTAATACGGGCTCCAATTTTCCACAAAACATATAAAATATTTTTATAGAATATGAAAATTTCAAAAGCACCTACTTTAAATTATTTAAAATCACGCCAAAGCAAAATATATAAAATAAAAATAACAAAAAAAATAAAAATAAAAAAATTAAAAAAATAAAAAACACATACTCATATTAATAGCGCCAATACCATCTGAAAAGCGATAAAAAAAATTTAAGTTCGTATTTAAAAAAAGAAAGTTGATGATGATCCTTTAAAGACGAAACGTCGGATTTTAAACTGGATATCATCATTGGATAGAGCGGAAAAAGTGGCAATGCAAAGGTGCAATTAGATTTGAAATCCGTTTTTAAATAAGCCCAGGAAAAAAATAAAACGATTTTTTAAAATTTCGGTTTTTTCCGGATATCTCCGTAAATACTCGGAATTTTAAAACTTTCTAAACGGCGTATTGTTAGGCCCCCAAATGCGCAATTTTGCCTTAATTTGACCGACACGGTATCTCTTACGGTTTTCGAGTTCCCCATACATAGACACGAATTCGAGCCACCCTGTACATAAGTTATACATACATTTTTTATTTGTAAGAATTCCCATAAATGGATCTCGACATGATATTGATCCCGATAAATTAACAATAAATTTTCTTAGCAGCAAATATTGCGAATAATATTAAGTACTCGTACTCTATAGTTTCAATTCAACTCTACCCATTTCTAGCCTCTTGCAAAAATTAATTGGAAATAATAGTTGACTAATTTGTATGTGAAATTTTTTGACAAAAACACACTTTAATTTTTTATTCTTTTTAGAAATATTTTATCTGTGATAAAATTTGGTGTATGAAGAAAATCCTTTAGCGGACGCTACAAATTCTTACATTCTTTTGAAAAATCGGTAAAAGACTGGGGTACTACCTTAATATGATGTTTGTATTATTGACTTGACAAGTTGACATTTTGTAACATATCTTGTATATAGAATAAATTTTAACAATTTGTTCATTCCATATAATGCTCATATGTGAAAAATTACTAAAATTAACAAATTAAGCAATTGTAGAAACTTCTCATACTTTGTAGTGTAAGTTAATTTGTTGATTGGATTATAATACGTGTAAGAACCCGACCATTTGAGCTGGTTAGGTTGCTTAAAGTCGTGCATTGTTTACTAATTAAATAATAATGTTTTTATATAACGGTATTTTTTTGTTCACATGTTACAGAATATTTAAGTAGTGGTTTTCATTGCAAATATAGTAGTGTCCTCTACAGAGTGATTTCGTATAATGTCTCATCGGTATTGTCAGCTTCTGCAACGATCAAACAAAAATTTTTTTTCATGGCGAAACTTTTTAGAAAATACAATCTTAAAAGTTTAAAATACCGTTCTGTTACGGGGAGTAAAATTTTGATTTAGTGCTTGAAGATAATGCTTTCCTCTAAATAGTACATTTTATAAAGTGGTTCCATTCGCACTAAACATTCAATTTTATTTTGGTGTCTATCAATATATTATTTTCACTGCAATAAGCAATTGCTTGTCCGGTGCCTAGCTAATTAGAATTACAGAAACCAAACACGAAGAGACAGTTAAGTAAAATAGAAAATTTGTCCTATTCATGCCATCTCTTTTATTTAATGCATTTCCGTATAGCTCTCTTTTTATCTAGCATCACCAAAGGTGATTGAAGATGGAGCCAAAGTCGTGTCGACACTGTTGCAAACGCAAATGATATATGTCGTTGTCTAACTCATGGAATTCTGAGTTAGAAGCTGAACAGCTGAATACTAGATGACTATGACAGGTCAATATGTTACATCATGTTTTCATTTTAGGCTGATGTTAGTTTGGTTTGCTAGTGTTTTCTTATAATATCTGTATTAATTTAACAAATTTTTGCTTAAAAGATTTACTTTTTCATTCATCTTGTTATACTGAAACCTTAATTTGTGTAAGTGGTGGACTGGATCAGTGGACTACTTCATAGAGACGAAACAAACAGCATCATAGCTGCTGAGGCTGCTTGCATTGTTTGTGGATTAAGAGAAGATCAAGTTGAAAAAATGCACTATTTTCCTTCGTCCCTTATCTTGTAAAAATCTGTGCGTCATCAGACATTAAATATAATTTTGTATTTGTATAATAAACTGTGACAGTTGTTTCAATTTTTTCTGATGATAATTGATTTTTAATTTTAAATAAGTATGTACATATGGTAGGCATATCTTGAATTCACTTATTATTGTTTGTATTACACCATGACTATTAATTTCAACTGACTCTTTTATACCCCTTCCGCTCCAGCCTAGTTTTTTCAGGTATAAGGGCATAAGGCTCTGTACCAAATATTTTTGATGAGTAAACATCTTACGCGGCGGTATGAGGGCAATCTCGGTAAATGGGACGGAAATGTGGGGACGGAATGTGTAAACCGATGTGACATTATATCCCCTGCGCATTGAGGAGCAAGCTAATCCAGGACGGCAGCGATTGCAATGACTCAAATGGCGCTTCTAAAATGCTAGCCGCTAGTGCGGTATTAGATTTTCATTATATTATATTCGCAGTGTATTTGGAGCCATAGCACAGCTTATTTTTAATAAACGGTTGAATTTAAAATTAATTTTCGCTTCAAAATCCACGACAAATTCGTCTGAAGCCACGGTTATCGGCCTAAAAGAGTCCGGAAATTTAGAATTTTTATTCAATCTTGCCACTTAAAATCGTTTTTAAACGGATTTTAGACGCTAAAAAGCATATTTTAAATTAAACAAACTGCCAACAGTATTATTCAGATGCACAGACGTTAAAAACGATATTGAGTCATGGCCCTCTTCTAAAATTTGGTTATTGACTTTCCAAAATCAAATGATGCCGCCCTAAGATGACTAGCTGGTAGTGAATAAGCTGTGTCCATAGGTTGATGTTATTCCTGGTGGCATTAGACATTCGTGTCGAATTTGTGTAGTGAATTAATCCACTTGGAACTGATATAATAAATGTTATAAATGCGAATAACTAATATTATAAATGTTTCTTACCCTTTCACGCATAAACTATTAAAGCGATCATCATGAAATTTTGTAGAGTATAGTAAAGGACATATTTTATGACACTTTTAGCTTTTACCCGCGATTTCGCTCGCGCTCATTTTTACGCTTAGTTTTAATCCTATTTTCCACGCGTAAACTACTTATCATGAAATTGTGCACAGATATTTTCAAGAGTAATAAAGAACATAGGACACTTTTAGCCGTGGCTTTGCTCGCGCTTATTATTACGGTTAGTTTATATGCTATTTTCCACGCGTAAACTACTTAACCGATCATCATAAAATTTTTTACAGATAGTTTCAAGAGTATAGTAAAGAACATAGGAAACTTTTAGCCGCGGTTTCGCTCGCGCTCGTTTTTACGGTTAGTTTTAATCCTATTTTCCACGGCGCGTAAACTACTTTTGTTCAAGGCTTTCAAGGTATTTAGTCAACTCAGGGCCATCCACAAGATGAACTGCTCTCCTCTGTATGGAGTCTAATAAGTCTAAGTGTTTAGGTGCCGAGCTTCACACATGGGACATTATTCCAGAGATCCCTATCTGAGTCTTATAAGGCAGTAAGAGCTGATGAAGTGTATGCAAGTTTTTGCTCTATAGAGTGCTCCTAGCTTTTGGGCTGCTGTCTTGGCGATTTTGGTGACGTGATTGCGCCAAGACATGTTGTTTCTCAGGTAATTGACTATGAGCTTCTTGAATCCATCGTGGATTTTCTTTGGAACAATATCGACAATTTGGCCTGTTTACATTACCGTTAAGGTAAAAAGCTGCTTCATCTGAAAATAAAATATTTGCGGCACAAAGTTTTCATCTTGATGAAAAATTGGTTGCATGATTTCGCAAAAATTTCAGTCTTCGGTCGAAATTATCTTTATGTAATTCGTATACCAGGACTACCAGGCAGACTTTGTACGGGTGGTATTTTTCTTTGTCCCAAATTGTTTGCATATATTTGTGACTTATTCCCATATCAAGTGCTATTTGCCGACTGCCACTGTGACATTCCGTTTTGGTCACTAACTAAAAGTGAATTTCTAGTACGCCCCTGGTACTATTCCTGCTTCCGCTCGTAGTACGAAATCTAGTTCCGATATTCAATTCGATTTTATATCTTTCTCGTGCATGATACAAAGAATAACAGGTATGATATTGCGCACGCCAATATCAGCTGACTCGCTCCTGTCGACGTCACAATGAGAGTTGCCGCCATTAAAATCCACCGGTTTACAAGGGGACTTTCTTGATATTTTAAGCTTTGTTTATTTTGCCGTGTATTTTGTGGTGTTTTGTCAGCATTTTATGAGAGTTGTGACATTTAAGTTGAATTTGGAGACTCTTTAGTGTAAAAAAACTTAAAACAAATCAGGTTATTAAAACTATTTTGAACTATTAGTTAGTGTGACTTTGTGTGGACAATAGTAACTTATTTTGTTGTTTTAAAAGCTATATGAGGTATCATAAACAATTAATTATTGAGCAAGTAATTACGACAACATTAATTTGTGATTTTTTGCATTTTTAAGGTTAGTTATAAACTACACATATTAAAAATGCGTTGTGCTGTAGGTGGTTGTCTGAGTGACAATCAGACAAAACGTGCTGAGAAATCTGTAAGATGTCATGCTTCTCTCAAAGACAATATTGTTGAAAAACCATGGGTTACTGCTTGTTGCCGTAAAGACCATTTTAATACTAAAACCTGGAGAATTTGTTGAAAATATTTCAAGTCAGGAGACCATGAAATAAATTTGCAACATGAATTGTTGCAATACGAACATAAAAAAGGACCCAGTCTAAAGCGCAATGCAGTACCTTGTCTTCATCTGCCAAAATCAAAAGATTTATCTGTAAACCAGGTAAAAAGACAGGAGAGGCTTTCGAAGAGAGAATCGAAGAAGTTTGTGGAAGATATCATTGCTCAGTGCTAGTGCAACAATGGATTTTGTAGATTACATATATAAAACATTGGATAATAAACAATTATTTGTAACTGTTTTTGTAGATCTGCGAAAGACTTCAGTACTGATATTTTACCCAGTGATTGTGGTGTGCCGCAGGGCTCGGTTCTGGGGCCATTAATCTTTTCACTATATGTATTTAATTTAAGATGTGCAGGACTTATGGCACGGTACTTTACTTTTGCTGATGATACAGCTTTGGTATATACAGGTGGGGAAGTTAATGCATTAAATAGGCTTGTAAATGATGACCTAAAGTTGTATCTGAACTGGTTTTACAATACATTACAAATCAATACTGACAAAACAAATTTCTAATATTAACATTGTTGTTGTGATGTACGTAAATATAACACTAAGTAGGTCCCAAAATAACATTTGCAAAATAATGACTAATACAAATATAGGCTTAAATGTATGTGCAAGCATGTAAATCATACAGTAGAGTACTGGAAAATATTAGAAACCTTATTAATTATTTTCTTTATAAATTGATAAGTGTTTACATTGATAGTAAGGAGTTTTTAAAAAGAATCCTTTTTAGAGTTGGTGAGGCAAATACGAGATGTACAGATTTGTTATTTATGTATGCACCTAGAACTAATCTTTATAAAGATTCTCCATTGATAAGGCTGTGTAATAATTTTAATAGGTATTGTAGTATTGTATTTCAGTTGAATTGTTTAAAAAACAAATAAAAGGAGAAATAGATATAAGGATATGTTCCTAGTTTGTAAGTTTAGTTTTTAGTTTGATTGTATCTATTATTGGCTTTGTAAAACTTGTTGATACAAGAATAAATAAATAAATAAATTATAATGTTTTTATAAAACTATTTAAGTGGTATCTAAATATTAGTTAGAATCTCTCCGACACAAAAGTTGTAATTAGTATGTTCGAGGCTAGAGCTTAAAGCACTGATTAGGGATTTATATATTTATTGTATTGTAATATTGAGTTGTATTAAATAAATGTTATAAAAAAAATAAATAAAAAGTTTGTCTAAAAGGCCTTGTTTTATTTTTTTGTCATTTTTAAATAAATACAATTCCGATATGAGGAGATAAATAAGTAGATCTTTCCATCTGTGAAACAAAACCAATCCACTATACCTTCCCTTATAATATCAACTATATATCTATTATAATACCTAATATTTCTTTATGTTCCCTGCTATAATCATCTATAATAAAGTGTATATAGTAGCAACTCTGCTGAAATGTCAATTAACAAGAATTTAAATTATTCTATAAATTTCTTTTGATAAAATCTTCGTTGCTAAAGATTTGTTTCTTATTTATAACATTTCTATGCATGCTATCTCTTATATGTGCATTCCATATATTGAGCATTATTTCTCAATTTTGATGTATATTGATTATGTATTTAGTTTATTAACAAATCAAAATAATAAAATACCTTTCATTAACCTAAATAAACCGAAAACAGTGACATATTAATAGCGTTTTTATTCAAATGTCTAATAATCGTCAATTAAATATAATCAATATAACAGTTCTTATGGCAACTATTTCAGATAACTCTCATTGTGACGTAATGCGCGAACTCGACCGAATTGGGCACTCGGGAATATCATACCTGTTATTCTTTGTATCATGTTTCTCGTGTAACCTTAAGTAATCCGTTGCATTGGTGCGTTGAGAAACGGCGCGATGTAATTTACTGAGCGCTGACTTCACCTTGCGAAGCTCGAAACGACGCCTGGTTTGGCTCGGTAGGTACGGGTCGCGTTTATACATTCCGTACATGTACATGACACCTCGGTGTTGTTATTGGTCAAACCATTCAAAATTTGAACTTCTATCCAATCAACGCGCGGGTGCGATAATCGTGTACGGAATGTAATTCTGTGCCAAATTCATGTACGGATTTTAATAAATACGTTTGCAGTATAAGTATTTTCCGAAGGCTTCAAAGAGTATAGTAGAAGTTCGGAAAGGATGAGAGGTGTCTTTTAAAAGATAAGCGTCTTCAAAAAGCGGTTTGTAGTTAGTACTGTTAACTTCATGCATGGCCCTTCGCTCGCTTCGCTCGCTCCGGGGTGCAATCAAACAAAACTGACACAAAACAAAACTAACCCAAACTAACCAAAACTACCACAAATTTAAAAAAAGAAACAAACCTAACCTTAAAAAAATATTAAGAAACGCTTGCCACTGGCGGGAATTGAACTCGGAGGCAAACAGAAGCATCGTATCAGAAGGACAGCATCTAACTACTGCCGCCACCAGGCTTGCTAAAAATGATCCACTGGACCGCAAAGACATGCTGCCCAATAAACTGTTATTACATTCGGTAAGTGCATATGGCATCGATTTACATTTCGTACACGTATATAGCACTCGAAGTTTGATTGGCTGAAATTTTAAATCCAACCAATGGGATAGTGCTAGGTGCCGTATACATGTACGGAATGTATAAATGGGTACGGGTCATTTTCCAGTCAAGCTTTTCTGTTGGCTTGTCGATTTATTTTAATCTGGCTTAAGCCCAGAGATCCTAGTTGGGTTTTATCGACAAACAATGTAGAAATTTCCGCATCGGCCATTTCGATTCGTTCTCGTTAGTTTTAGTGCCGTAGTTGCAAGAATAACTCGCCAGGCGAGGATTTTGGAATTGGCTTTGTCTAGTGTCGGCAGCCATTGTGGTACTTGGCGTTTTGTGTCGCGTAGTCCTGTCCTCTTGTTAAGAGGTAAGTTTTCTTTATTAATTGCATATGTTTTGCGTTTTTCGTGTCTTTATTAATTGCATTGTTGTATTACTTTCATATCGGACTGGATTTAATAGCTTAATAGATCGGCGTGACGTCATCTTAATTAGAGATTAATTAAGGTTGAGGTTTTTTTATTATTCGGTTGGCCTAGTTTATTATGTAATAATTATTGAGTTAAACGCTTTCATTCATATCGGACTCAATTTATTAGCTTAATTGATCGGCGCGACGTCATTCTAATTAGAGATAAATTAATGCTTATAGGCTTTGATGCTCGGATGGCATAGATTTTGTTTATTTCCTGGGCTTCGCGCTTGATTCAATTAATCGTTTTCTTTCATTTCGGACTCGATTTAGTAGCTTAATCAGTCGGCATGACGGCATAGTAATTAGAGATTGATTCAGGCTTTTGGGCTTTTATGTTTGAATTTTCATGTTGAACGGAATGTTATTATTTATTCACGGGGTCTTGCGATTGCCTAATTAATCGTTTTTATTTTATTGCCGACGAAATGCTATGTAGATTTTTGATAATTAAGTAGTTTCATTTATTTGACCTCTCTGAGGCGGATCAGCCGCGAGTGTAAAATTTAACTGTTGATTATTAGGCTGCTTTATCAAAGGCAACTATTTTTACAGCCATAGGTTGTTACTAATGCCTAAAGACTGCTAATTTCATGGAATTTATTTTATTACCGAAGTTAGAATTGATGCAATGGAGAATTGTTGTTTTTATCTTTAATTTTAATGATTAATCTTGCAATTAACTTCTAGTTATTCGTGTGGGTAGTTGATTTCAACTATTAATTAGACACTAAACCGGGAAATTCGGTTGTTAATAGTTAGGTAATGCAGTTTTGTTTATTATTAGTTTTCGTTACTAAGGGAAGCCATCAGATCGCGTTATTGAGTGCAGATTAAATATTTTCGCATATTTTCGTTCATTGTTGTTTACCGTATTGAACTTTATTCTTAATTTATTAAAATAAAGGCTGAGGCACGCTATCTTTTTGATATTAATATTGGAAGGTCGTTCGGACCATTTATTTGCCAAATTCGTTTAGTACGATGGTTTTTTTATTTAAGTATATTTTATTGCTTTTTGTTCATTATGTGGACCGTACTTGAACTTTCTCTCGAATTATTAAAATTCAGGAAGAGGTTATGCTATCTATTTGACATTAATATTGGAAGGTCATTCAGACGATTTATTTGTCAAATTTGTCTAGTATGATTTTTCATTAATGTTTATTTTAGTGCTTTTCTTCATTATGTAGATCATACTGGAACTCTTTTATCAATATGGTATGAATATTATCTGCACCAGACTTGGTACAATCTTTTTAATTACATTTATTTATCTTCTTTTTTGTGCTATTGCTGCCATTTACTGCATTCAACGATTATGTACGTTTATTTTGCTGTGCCTAACTCGGTCCTACTTCGTGGACTGCTTTTCCCCCTCTTTCTAAATGCTGTAACGTTATTTTTAAAGAATGATGTCAGCTTCCCTTGGGCGAACTGAACCTTTTTAGTTTTCTGCATAACTAATATTAAGTTTTAGTTGTAATATTTCGATTGCTCTAATATATTATTACGGTGGTGCTCTTATTCTCATTTATTCTTTGTTTTTTTTAACTTTTAGTTGATTAATGAATTTGATTTATGGTTCATTATTGAATTTGATTTAAAATAAAAAGGGGAAAACCCTATCTCTATAATCTGAAATTTGAAACTCTGCTAAATTATTCTTTTGAACGGAGAGTATATAATAACAATCGATTCACATATTATTGGGACTAGTTACTAGGAAATGTTTCCATTCCTAGGGTCCTCCCAACCGGCGGGAAACTTGTAGACAACCCACAACGCTATTTTAAACCTATGTTGTCATTTTAAGCTTCATCACGTATTTCAAATAAAATTCCTCTATTCCTGATACCAATAAATTTATTTCAGGTACAAAATGTATTTCACCAACTATAAAACCTAAGTCTAGCAAATATGCATAAGAATTTAACGAATGAAATATTTAAGAGTATCTACTTAAAATCAACGTTATATTCCTATACTATCAGTTCTTTGGGTAAAATAAATGCTGAGGTAGATACAGTTTTAAGGATTTTTGTCCTAATACGAATCGATTCAGAACCATTATTACCATTTTACCACATTTATGTCCACGTAGAATTGATAGTTTTTTGAAAAAAGTTACACGATATTATAGAATATTTAATATTGAACAAATCTATATAATTAAAACTACCATCAGTTAATTCAACTTATTCCCTGATTTGATTCAAACATAATATTAGAAGACTATTTATGATATAAGTGCTAAAAGTGACGTTTTATTTTGTGAGAAGGGAAGTTTGGGACACGACGCCGAAGGCGGAGTGTCCAATCCGTTCGAACAAAATAAAATCACTTTTAGCACATATATCATACACTATTTTTTCTACAAACACCATTCAAAGTATAAATCAACGCATTTCTTACGTTATTAAATTTATAAAACATCTTTTTGAAATCAAATTATTCATCAAGTTTATTGTTGCTACGGTAATGAAAATTCGACCGTTTGTTGACAAGTATCTAACTTCAAATCTCGTGACATGGAAAGTGATCAAGAAAATTAATTTCTTCCTGCGGATATCGAAGAAGCTGCTAATAAAGTCACTTTCGAGTTATTTCCTAGTAAGCAACAATACGAGTTTTCGTACAACCGTTTCATTAGATGGTGCGATCTGAAAAATGTTAGTGGCAAGTTCAGTCTGATATAAAACATTTTTATATTTTCGCACCAGTGCTAAAAGTAAATTACTTTTAGCACCAGTGCCATAAAGTGACATTTTAGACACTGACAGCATGCGTTAAAAATTGTACTTTTAGTAACGTTTGTAGAAAAACTTGGTTTTTATAATACCTTTCCAAGTTGCAATCTCTCAAGATAGAGGGCAAATCGGTCGAAACCATTGATTTGTATAGGAGTGGATAAGCAATAAATAGACCAAACATGGCAAATTTACGACCGCGAAAAGTAAACAAAGATATTTCAATTTGGACTTGCGCATTAGAAAATTAGTAGGAGCTAGCTGTTGCACCGTGAAGGTAAATAGGCAGGCCCGGACTTCGAAAGTGATTATTTGACCAAATATTCGGTAGAGGAGTCTTGCCGATTGTGAAATGGGCCCCAGTTAGCATAGTGAAACAAACAATAAGGTATAAATAAGAAATACTTATAATAATTAGACTTACTTGAAATAGGAAATCCCGGGTATTTTGCCTCTACTACAGAACACAACCATACACATTCGGGATTCTATTTTGGTAGCATCGCCCATTGTTTGTGTGCGTATTGTTCAATTTAAACGAAAATCAAAATAGGGTACGCACAAACCACAAACGTGAACCACTAAACGAAAACTAATTAAGCAACTACAGACACTAGGTCCAAAGAAAGTAAAAAAAAGTAAAAACTCGAATCATTAACTCAAAATGCCGCGCCGTCAAAACGAAAACATGTCAAAGACAAAAGCCAAGTTCGATCCTGACCGACGCCTGCTGAGACGGCAAGTGTTTTAGTGCGCATTACAAAACGGTATCTTCTTTGTTTACGTTTTTCCATTTTGCGTCGATTTTGTCATGCGCAGAAACCTGTTTTTTCTCCCATAGGTTGCCACTTTTGAATAGTGCGGCAGGCGGCTATTGCTTATCCACTCCTATACAAATCAATGGTCGAAACCTATACTTTATCGCGTGCCCTGAACCACTCTCCTCCATAACTGGGAGCGATCGATATACCGACAGGAGCGTGAGTGGCAAGCGGCCTCCTCACTCCATTAAACATCCGACCTCATCCGAAAGTGGAATGTCATTTATAAAAGGAAATATGTATTTTGTATAGAATGAATTACTTTGCTAATTTAAAAGAAAATATCTTTAGTTCCATTAGTTCAAGCTTGAAATAAAATGGTAATAATTCTGAAAAGCCGCTGTGTACATCTGTATTTTCAATTAATTTTTAGGTCTATTAATGAAATGGCTCTCTTACAATTTAATCCATGTAATGGCGATTACAGAATTCTTCAATTCGGTCGCAGCCTTCTTCCAAGAGTTCCTGTGGTACTGTTAATACTATTCTCATAAAGCCGGGTATTTGGAAGCACTAAAATAATAATAAAATAATATTTTCAGAGTCGCCCTCATTAAGAAAACCTTGTAACAGTTCGATTTTGCCAATTTTAAAATTTCATTTATATGCCGCATTTAGGGAAAAACCCATGCTGTATTTTGCACTTATCGGTTTATTAATTCTGAATTTAATAAGTCGCTTGAAATTGCCTCTTTTCTCAATGTAAAATTACCTATATTTTAAGTATAGATTAGCTATATATTCGTATTAGCTTTTAGAATCGATGGTGATTATCTATTTTAGTTGATAAGCGATGTATGTACCTTATTATTAAGTTAACTTGGCTTGATTTGCATTATATTATCGTAAACCGCCAGCGAATCGAATTATATTTCTAAGAATTCAGTTAGCCTGCAAAAACGCTGCGTTTGACTTGTTGATCTGTATTTTGGTACCTAGTAGTTTTTGTGACCTTCGTCACGGAATATTAGAGATGGGCTACGTATCGCGCGTTTTCAGTCTCGATTTAGATTTTTGAAGGTTTATTATTGCTGTTGGAGCATTTCCTAGCCTTTCCGGAAGAATGTAATTTCGGCTCACTATTCGTGGCTTCCGCCGTCGTTTATCATCATAATAGGCGAGAATTGGGGCGTTTATTTTCTTAGAGTTATTCCTTGTATCGAGTCACTCGCCGAGTTTTCAGCCCATCACTACTTGTGTCGCAGTCAGTATTTAATTTAGGGCAAATTGACAGGAGACGGAAGGTTGGAGAGGTCTCTTTGCTAAGTTATCTGCCTGGTGAACGCTTGCGAGTATAGCAAGAAACGGCACGTGTTGCGTATTGTGGTATAATACAACCCTTTGATAGGGGATTTCTGTGCGTTTCTGTTTGTGTTTTGACACGACCGATTATTCGGGTTCTACAAGCTATACGAGGTAAGCATTTTCTCTGGATTCCTTTTTCTGTGGCCTATGGAGCACTTGACCGCCATGTTGCTAAATTTTTTTTGTTTCCATTATTTCTAGCGGCTCCCACGTTCGTCCCATAAGACCGAGACCGTCGATTCTCCTCTAAACCCTCAAGTCCGAGTGAGGTAAATACCGCTACCATTTTTGCCTAAATTAATGAAATTGATTGCTTATCTACCTTTTATTTTTTTTTGTGCACATAACGCCATTTGCTTTTCCCATGTGTTATCTTATCTACTCCATTTTACTTGATCCGAATTTTTATTTTAATGCAACTTTAATTTTGATCATGTGGGGAAGTTATATATTCTTTTAGGGGTGATTCATACCTATCTTTTTATATTCAAGTTACCTGAACCTTAATGTCTCTTTTATTTGCTTTATTGCACTGCAAGTCCATGGTTTTTTTTTCTGGGAAAATTTGTTTTATAAAGAAGATGATTTTTTATTAAAGTAAGGGGGTCTATGATTTTTTATTAAAGTAAGGGGGGTCTATGATTTTTATTAAAGTAAGGGGGCTTCCTTTAATGCGTACTGGATTATTTCAGGGTCCTTCGGCTGGGTCAGAATTTCTCCTGCTGACCCAATTCCTTCTGCTGGGCCAGTAGTTTACCTGGTGAACCAACTTCTTCGGCCGGGCCAGAACCTCTTCGGCTGGGCCCGAACTTCTTGTGCTTCTAGAGCTGTGCTGGGCCAGAACTTCTGTTAGAGAACGGCGGTGGTTCCCACACTAGAGGCCATCGACAGAGTTCGACGACGGGATTTGGGTATACGTTTTATGTTTCATTGTGTCTGATGTTTAATCTTTGTTTACTTTTATCGATATAAATCCCACCTTGAATTGAGGTAGCTCATTGATTTTAATTAATTTAATTTACATTTTTCAAATTGCTTTGATTTGTTTTCTCATTTTAAAAGATAAGTGCGGGCTGGATAACTTCATTCTTTTCATTAATTTTTCATTTCATTAATTAGTCGGCAGATATAACTGCTCTGAATGTTATCTTTTTATCATATGAATCAAGCTAACCATATTTTTAATCTGATCTGGTGCTTTTATTAACTTCTCAAGTTTTTTTGATCTAATCATTGTGTCCGCTCATTGCGGCATATTATCACCATCAGTGCAGCTATTAGCGCACGCATATCTAGTTGTAAGAAGCTTAGTCTGCGCCAAGTGATCACTTTGATAAGTAGTTTAGTGCATTTAGTGATAAGGCATATAGAACTGAGGTTTTCCAACTGAATTGGTCTCTGTACGTACAATCTTCATATTGTACTCAGTTTATTTTATTAATTACTTTAAGTCATTTAACATTCTTTTGTCTACTCAACCACATTTTTTTTTTTTTTTTTTTTTAATATAACCATTTTCTTCAGATAGATTGTTGCTGTGTTTGCAAAAAAAAAGAATTTAGTAGCAAATATACTGTCCATTAAATTTTTAGATTGTGTTTTCTTAAGTTGGTTGATAATTATTCTCTTTTTTTGTGATAGTTCGAAATTAGGAACCGGTTAATTTTATGAGCGAATCTAGCCACTCGGTACAACACCTGCCGAGCTTTTTCCGTTTAGCTGGCTAGAACGGGTGGCGCTCAAACGACCCCACGACAGGGGCCGGGCTTTGTAACGCGACTCTCCGGGGCTAGGTTCAATTTTCTTTTAATTAATTGGAAAAAAATTTTGGGGTTTAATCTTAAAAAAAAAACGTGTTGCAACCTTTTATCAATTTTCTCCCCTTGATGGATATAAATACTTATTTTAATCCTATAAACATAACTTAAGTTTTACCTAATCAAATCAATATCATATATGTTTCATAAATTGGAAAATATTTTATTTTAATTTTTGAGAAAATATATTTATATTACTTTTGTTAAATTGAAAAGGTCATAATACTAATTAAATTATTTAATTATATGTTGGTGTTGCCACTGTTTTAAATGCATGTCCTCTTCCTTGGGTATATTTATTTGGCAATTTTATTAGTAGTACAACTTTTATTTACTTACTTCTCCTGGTAAACAAAATACAGATTCCTCCTCCATCATTTTTGTAGCAAATTCCAATCCACTATGGAATTGTGGAAAGCATCTCAAATTTACCTCGACCACCATATACATAGCACCTTCAGGCATAAAAGGTGTTAACCCTTTAGCATTACTCAAACGTTCGAAGGCGATTTGAGC
>JAEQML010064511.1:0-21988 GCA_016904865.1 Pissodes strobi | reverse complement strand
GTTATTTCAAAATTCGCATTTATTAGAAATAAAGAAGCAATTAAAATAGTATATATCGTCAGAACGATAAAGCATTAGATTAAGTTACAAATCGGTAAAATGTTTTGTACGCTGCGTCTGCATTTCCGACGACGGGCGGTCTCGGCCCAGTACATACTTGTCCGTTTTTGATTTGACGTTGACGTTCAACATCTGGGGACATCTGAGAAGTTCTCAGTGGGACGTCTGCCGCCCCGGGGCATCTATTAGTAAATTCATAAGTTTAGACTTAATGTATGGACGACAGAAATACAAATACGAGGGTTACTAGGAACGTTATCTGCCTAATAATGTGTGAGATCTACTTCATAACGAATTTTTACAACGGTAAAACCGTTTTACTTCAGCACGCCTACAGTGATGTCCTATAAAATATGTGTGCGGATAAACATATATTATATTATAATAAAAATATGTAGATACCTCTTCCTACCTCGGTGATGTTTTACTCAGGGCAATTGAGTCTGGTTTTTCTAGCATCATTATGGTTGCCTATACCTTACAACGATCGGGGTTTGTACCTTTCGAGAAATCTTTCTTGGCCAATCAGCTTGGGCCTAGGGCATTTATAACTTGCTTCCTAGTGAAGCCCGGAATTGGCATATAAGTTCGTCCGCCTGTTAATTGGCTGGAATATCGTTGTCCCGAGACCCAAACCAAGTCGACCTTATTATGATCCACTCCATCATTGAGTCCGCGCATTCCTAAGTTTGCTTTTGGTGCGGAGGCCAACCTTCACGTCACTTGGTCCTCGAAACAAATTTGTTGCCTAGTCCTGATATTTATTTTTTGGCTGTGTGCTGCTATTCAAATAACATATACCTTTGCGCTGTTCAAGGTCGAAAGTTTAGAAACATATTGGCTTAAATTATACACTGCCGCTGCTCCCAAAAGCGTAGAAATCGTGTTTCTAGAGCTGTTAGTTTATCACCCTACGTCAGCTTTCACCTGCTGTTCTACTAATTTTCCAGGAGGTCTTTGCTTAGAGAGTCGCCTCGTTCGTCATTACCACTACTTTTGCGTGACCTACCATCGTACTTTTATTCTGCCACCCTCCAACATTCCCGATGATAGGCCTATATGTAGGCATAGCTTCTCTCCTTATAAAGGTCGGAAGTAATCGCAATCCCAGAATGGAATCTAGACCCATCAAGGATGTAGTTCTCATAGCACCGGTCATCCCTAGAGCAGCTAGCCTTTGAAGTTTTGCTTCAGAATAAATATAGCTATCTGAGTTCCCCAATTGAGTTGATAAGTATTACTCCAAGGTACTTAGCCTCCTATCTCATAGAATTGAACGTGCATATTCTTCTTTCTGGTGAACATAATCAATTCCTTATTTGTCGGATTGATTGACAGTTTTGTTCCATCTGCATTATTGGTGAACCTTTCCTTGAGGAGATGGACAGGTCAATCTTCTGCGGATGCTTGCGCATAGAATCTTTCCAGGAGAACAGAAAAATCATTTGGTCTTGCTGACTTGTTGAATTCATCAATTATTACCCAATGAATTACTCTGTTGTTTCACCAACTTTTTGGCTAATCTGTTTATCATATTAAAAGTTTATTATGCTTAAAGTGTCCAACCTAATAATTTGTATGTGCCTTCATCTTTCTTCAGTTGTAGTTCTTCCTTGTCGATCGGCTTTCTATTGTTTCTTCTGACTGGCTATAGTTAAGTTTTCGAGTTGCCCACGTAATTTCATTAGTTTGGTACGACAGAAGCATAGATAGATTCGTATAGTTGGTAATTAGCTTGCGAATATTTATTTTCCTTGGGATTCGATCTAGTAGTGGAAACTTAACAACTTTATTAGTGAATTTATCAATATTATTTGTAGCAGGAAATGGATAGATTTTATTAAATTCCATGTAACGTAATAGTAAAAGAGGCTCAATCTGAAGGGAACGTTTTGTTATCTATTTTTCTGATCCTATACCAAATGTCTATTTGTCGAGAGGCACCTACCCCCGGTTGTACAAACGCAGTTTAAGCCCTAGTTTGGTCGTAGACGAAAATGTATGCTAAGTTTAGTTAAATAGGGTCCAGCCAGCGAACGATTTGGTAACAACGAAATTTGCCTATTGCCAGAACCGAATAACCAAGAAACGAAGAAAGATTAACAAATTGATTTGAGAATAAAAGCCAATTTATTTAAATAATAAATTTTCAGTTTGTGTTTGGGCATTGTTATTGTGCTTTTATTTTTATGATAGTTTTGTTGCTCCTTGTTTCGTAATTAAAATTATTGAATTGAACAGCAGCGTAACTAGCCACCTGACCTGGGGGGAGCCTAGGGTGGGCCTGTTATTGTGATATGGATAAAAAATCAAAGTCAGCTTTGGGGGGGGGGGGGGGGGGGGGGGGCTAGCGATGTTTGGGAGGGGCCCGGCCCCCCTAGGCCCCCCTGGAATTGAAAATTGTTTAGACTACTCATATGGACTCTTTTATTTTAGGACATGAATACAGCAAAGAGCCCCCAATTTTTCAACCCACACTTTCTACTACTGAAACTCCAAAATTACTATGAGAAATCTTAAGCGAATCGACCTTAATTTCTTAACTTCATTTTTGAATAATACTCCCTTTGAAAACATAATTAGTAGGTATTCATAATGTAAGTTAGTGCGCTGTTGGGTTGAGGTTATTATAATAATATTTTAAATATCTTGGGTCTGGGCAGAGTTCTTCCCAGCGACACAGATATTGGACCAATAGAAAAGGCGCGGAGCTTAAAATGCATGTTCGAATTTACGCCCTTACAGACTATATGTCTGTAATTGGGAGTTGCAAGATAAAAAAATTTGGAATAGACCATATGGAGTCTGATGATTTCTACTATACTGAAGATATTGTGCAAAATAAATTGCAAATAGAAAAATGATTATTAATAAAGGAAAAGTTATAGTTGGTTGAAATCAAAAATAATAAAAGTTGAGGTGTCAAAACCGAGTTCAATATTTTTATGTAAGTCACACTCACCTGAGGAAAGTCAGTTTAAAGAAATAGATAGTATCTCAAAATCAACACTCATGAATCAAGTGAAGGAAAAGTTATTTCAAAGAAAAAATGGGATGATATCAAAACGTGATATATTACAAAAATCGCTGGGTGTGAGTTGAAACATGTATTATATTTTTATTTAAAGGTATTAGGTACTTTAATGATGCAGGATTTATTTTGCATTAAACATGAACAATAAATAAATAAATTATTCCAACTACTTTCATGCATTCATCCTCTCACACAAAAACTAAATACTTAAATCAGATTAACTATTAATAAATATATAACAAAAACTCTTGATTATATTTAATTAACACGAACTACTGTCTTTACTGAATTTAGTAAAACTTTCCTTTTTTTATACCTTGTTACTTTGCTTCTTCGGCAAATCTCCCAAATTAACTTCACCAAGGATATAGACTTGGAACTTCGTTTCTAGTCTTGAGTACAGGAAATAGATCTGTCTTACTACAATTTTCCAACCGTTGCGCCGCGCCATTTCAACTTCTTTTATCGGCATCAACGGAAGAGATGCTACAGCTTCTACATCTTGAGAAAATGCGTCTAAAACGCCCAAGAGTCCCTAATCCAGTTTGGAAAAGGAATACACGAGATACTTCCTAAATATCTGTGCAAACAAAAGTGAAAAATACCAGATATATTGGCGTCAACGAATGCTGTGACAAAGGCACAATGCTCGTACTGCACTGCAACTCCAACCTTTTACCATAGTTTATATCGTAACCGAATCAGTTAAACAACTTTCCACGTGTTTTGAAGCCATGCAATCGCTTCAACCAATAGGAGAGCTGGGCCACAAACAATTTGCGTAGCTATATTGTTTGTGGCTGGGCGTTCTTATCTTGCGCCTGCGCTCAATGAAGGAGCGCTGCCTTTATAAATAGAACATCAGTTCGGCATATATGTATGTCTTATTTTAATAAGATACCACGTGTAAGGAGAAAGAGATAGAGATAGTGTTGGCGAGAATTAACCATAAAACGAGGCACACAATAGGCTTGTATTCTGTTTGTATTCAGATGAGATCTCGATTATTGATTTTCTATGCGACGACAGGAAAAGTATGTTGATTCAAAATTAATCGAAAAGCGAAAACTACCATCTTGATTGTTCGAGAGTCGGCTTTGTTTGTAGTGCTCTTTGTGGACTGCTTTCGCGAATTTTGTGTATCAGATCCTAGTTCGACTCTGTCCACGGCCCAGCTGGCCGTATAATTCTGATATTTCCAACTAATAATGCGCATGCTCGAATTATGAGAATCGCATGGAAAAAATAGAATTTGGCTTCACTAACATCAAAGGTGCCGGCTCCGAGCTGTATAACCGATTCGGTTACGGTATAAACTGT
The DNA here is from genome assembly GCA_016904865.1 of Pissodes strobi. Taxonomy (NCBI): domain Eukaryota; kingdom Metazoa; phylum Arthropoda; class Insecta; order Coleoptera; family Curculionidae; genus Pissodes; species Pissodes strobi. The sequence continues at coordinate 17,574 of JAEQML010064511.1, read as the reverse complement.
GCTTTTACTCAACTTAAATTTTCCTATCGACACACTGATCGAATTCCTAGCAAAGCTGGCCATAATAATATATAAATAAGAAATAAAAGTTATTAAGTATTACATAAGTTAACTTCTGTGGTATTGAATTTTCTCGGAGTGGTTTTGTTTTCCGTCTTTTGGACCGCTCACTACACTCACTGAACGCTGTTGTTTTGCGTCCTTTTACAATAGTCAACCGGGGTGTTGTTGGACAGTGGGTCCGAAGTTGGACAAACGCGCGCGTATTTACATAAAAAATTCCTATAGGTTTTAAGTATGACCTTGAATGCTTTTAGCACCTTCAATCGTTTTTCAACACGTTTAGTTTTGTTCTGGCGGTCGAGCGAAGCAGATATCTTGTCGGTAAGTGGTCTTTTTAGTTGGTTAAAATTCGCATAAAATTTCACGATTTTTAAGTTTTCTGTTTTATAACTATTGTAGTTAAGTTCTGTTTGGGACTAGGATCACAATTTTTTCCCTAAAATTATTCTAATTATGTTGTTAACATTGCGGGAAAAAATGAAGTTTCTAGATTTAATTTTTTTTTAGTTAGGAGTGAAAAACTAAAAAATTACCTATTTTAGGGGCAAGTTGGACAACATGGTTCGCACATATAAAAGGAAATTGGGCGTTAAACCAAATTGTAATTATAAGCTGGAAGATATGGAAAAGGCAGTTGAGGAAGTAAAATTGAAGCATTTAAAGGTTCGAGAAGCTGCCGAAAAATATTGTATACCAAAGTCAACAATATTTAATCATGTCAAAGGCATTAAGTGCAAAAATAAATACGGTGGTCAAACCATTTTATCTCCGATAGAAGAAAATTATTTAAGTGAAGGGATTATGGAAGCAGCGAAATGGAATTTTCCACTTAGTTTTACAGACATTAAATTAATTGTCAAGTCCTACTTAGATCGAAAGGGAAAGTCTATTAAGATTTTCAAAGAAAACATTCCAGGTCCGGAATGGATTAAAAGTTTTTTGAAAAGGCACAAAGAATTGTCGGTAAGATTGTCTCAAAACATGAAACGCGCAAGGGCAGAAGTTACATCTGTCGTAATAAATACCTATTTTGACGAACTTTACAAGTCAATTGAAAATGTTCCCGCGGAAAACGTAGTGAACTATGATGAGACCAATTTTTCTGATGATCCGGGGAAAATAACTGTTGTTACGAAAAGAGGAAGCAAACAGTGCGACAGAATAATGGATTCTTCGAAAACTAGTGTTTCGGTTATGATCGCTGCGTCAGGTTCTGGAAAAGTTCTTCCGCCCTATGTGGTCTACAAATCCCAGCACTTATACCCAACATGGATAGAGAATGGATCCTCAGGTGCTGTATACAACAGAAGTAAGAGTGGTTGGTTTGACCAATTTTGGTTTGAGGACTGGTTCCTCAAGGTAGCCATGCCTTATTTCTCTAAACTTCAAGGAAAGAAAGTTCTCATTGGTGATAATTTATCAAGTCAGTTATTAACAGATGCATAGCTAATAACATAAGTTTTATCCTTCTACCTCCCAATGCGACACACCTCTGCCAACCACTCGACGTGTCGTATTTCAGACCCATGAAGGCAGCATGGCAGTCCGTCCTTCGAGAATGGAAAATGAAGAACCGGGGCGTTTTCCCGAAAAGCGAATTTCCCCGTTTGCTCTTACAGACCTTCGAAAAAATTAACCTAAGCTCCGCCGAGAACGTTAAATCTGGATTTTCGGGTTGTGGAATAATACCTCCAAACCGAGATCGAGTTCTAAAGAAGTTAGCCGATTACGCCGTACAACCTGATGCAGAGAATATTTCGAACCACTGGACTGAGAGCTTCCTGAATTTTTTTAAAGATAACCAAATTGCATCTACGTCCACACCAAAGAAGAAAAGGGGAAAAAGATTTAATGTTGCAGCTGGCAAAAGTGTATCGTTTGCTGTAGATGACGGCGAAGTCGAAGATGAAGAACTCGTTGACGAAATTTTCGAATCAGAGTCAGATGGCTCAACCAAAGAAAAGACTGATAATGTACAAACAGACGAAAGTAGTGATAACGATTGTGATACCACAAATATTAAAAAAAAATTAATAAATCCTGTTGCTCTTAGTTCCGGCACACTTTTGAAAGAAGGCCAATATCTGCTGGTAAAGTTCGAAGCGACTAAACGCAACGTAAACTTTATTGACAAAATAAGAAAAGTCATTACAAATGACTATTATTCCGTATCTTTCCTAAGGAAAAAAATTTCGGCAAAGATAGGAAACATTTTTGTGTACCCAGATGTTTCAGACAAATGCATAATAATCAAAGATTTTATTTTATTTGTATTAAAAGAACCAAAAGATTTAAGAAGAAGCAGGTTCCATTTTCAAGAAGCGCTCGATTTTAATTCAATTGGTTAATTGTTTATTCCAGTTTAAGACTCTGTTTTTTATTTTTGTAAGAATTTTTTGTTTTGTTTTTTATTTTTTGTAAGAATTTCATATTTTTGATTTGTTTTTAAATAGTTTTCAGGCCTAAGAAGAGTTTTTTTTATTTATGATTTTTTATACGTTTATATCAATAAAGTAAGTTTCTTTGCTATTTTTTTTTTGTATTTTTAAAACTTTCCCGGGTCGAAAACTGTTTAAAATTGTTGTTAAAAACAATATTTGTGTCCAACTTGGCCAATATACCGGTGTTTAACTAATTTTAAAGCTTTTTAAACCCATGTCCAACCTCACCCCATTTTGCGGGGCGAGTTGGACACCCATATTTTATTTTTTTTAAAAAGGTAATGTGACCTTTTTAAAATATTTTTCAATTCTCCTATAAGTTATCCCTAGAGGTACCTTAACGATTTTTTTCATAATTTTTACGACATAGGTAAGAAAAATATTATCAAAAACCCGAAAATTTTGTCCAACTTCACCCCGGTTGACGGGTTATTATATATTTTTAATTTTACAACAGTTGTAAGCTAATTTTTATTATTTTCTTAAAACCTCCTCTCATCCTACTTGATTGATTCCACTTGGAAATATATTTATAGAAAAAGTATTGCAAGTCCACCTAACTCATTGGGAAAGTCTTGATACCCGACGCGCTTTTCGCTAACCATGTTAGCATGATTAGAAGACGATTAAAATTGAGTTTTAATTAACTCCTGATGATGCTAAAGTGGTCAGCGAAACGCGCGTCGAGTGCAATAATTCTGTTTCGGTATTGTGGATAAAACTCTCTTGAAGGTTCCAAACCCAAACATAGTCTTAATATCCTGTTAATCTCAATTTAAGAAATTTTGCATTATTACTTTGGTCGGGAAAGTATTGAAGTATTTCTGACAATTCACGTTATAGTTTAATAACTTCGATCTGAAGCAACGATATAAAAAATAATGAAAGATGTATTCTTGTGTAACTACAAGTTTTTTTTCATAAATAAAAGATAAAGTATTAATTTACTTTTCCTTAATCATTAAAATTAAAAATCACAGTCATCTCAATCATTAAAATTAAAAATCACCGTAATCCCCTGGACTATAGTGTTAATAAAAGAAAAAAATAATTTTAAAGTAAATTAGGTAATTTTTACGAATTTTTGCAATTATAAAATAAGTATTTTAATAAATATACAGTGAAAATATTGTGCGAACCCTTTAACCAATGTTAAAATCACCCAAAACGCCAAAATTTAATTAAATGGAGCAAATTCGAGCAAGATTTTCTTCTTGATCTCTTTCGTTAGAATTGTAATGTACATATTACAGTATACTTGTAGTCGAAAATATGGTGAAATCATTAACAAAAGTGTTATTATATTACAAATTTGTAATTATGTTTTGCTAAATAAGTATATCAATCTTTTACAATAAGCAGAAAAATCAAAATATTTTAAATATTAGTTACCTATTACATACCTTGAGTACTGTTATCAATAACTAATTAAAAACGTTAATAGATTTTTGACACAGTCAGTTGAAAACAAACTTTATCAAAATATTTCATTGTGAAATTAACAACGCTAATAAAAAATTATAACGTAAGTTTGACAGGGCACAGCAAACAATTCAAAAGATATCAATTGTTTTTTCTAAAGTCAGCTAGAGTACTAGTGTGTTATAAATAATTTCGTCATAAATTTGATTAAAAATATCTTAAACGAATATCGTTTCTGGCGAGCTTTTATTGAAATTCGACCTGTGTGCGGCAAGAGTCCGCCAACCGCCAAGCAAAAAAACTACGATTCCTACGAGTGGTTCTTCTTATCGTATAGTTAATGTTCGGTGACCATACGCTCCAAGATCATGTGCGCGAAAATCCACTCGTATTGCACTCCAGTTCTATTTCAATACACGAACCGAGCAATGATGAGCGAAATGCACGTCAAGTGCAAAAATTCTGTTCAGTTCCGAACCTCAACTTAGATAATATTGTCAACCAGTGTTATTTGCAGCATTAATGACAACCATAGTTCGTCATTTTATTTGAAAGGTTTTCTGATTAGAAACGATAATTTATCAATCAATACCAAAAATTCAGTCTTGTTAAAAGGATTTAAAATGTACAAAATTTGCGTGAACTATTCTGGCACGTCCAAATGTAAGACCCTGTATATAAATATGAATTGAGCCTTCTAACAACGAATAACTCAGATTTAGTTTTGCACGATCTGGTTTTATTTTATCGTAAAATGGAAAAGATTGCTGATCACGTTTCGCACATAATCTAAAATATTTATTCGCCACATAAAATCTAATTTTCATTTCACCACCCACTCAGACAGCCAATAAAATAAAGGCTCGTGTCCACGCTGTTTATTTTCCTTAAGGCAATTGTATCACATCATTTTAAAATTAACAATACTTTGGTATTTACTAAAAAAACAATCTCGATCGTTCGACGTGTAAACCAAGTTTTCGAACAATGACTAAAAGAGTGGAGCAAATAAAATAATAAATAAAATAATAGAAGAGTTTTCAGCTGGTCGCTATACATTTGATTTTCTTAATTTGATCCGATCCAAACTTTGGATAGTGCGAATGGAAGTGATGAAAGGGCAATACGAGGATTAATTACCAATGTGTGAAAGAGATAACAAATATTTAAGTTACTTGATGCTTTTTTGGGATAGTTTTGGCGCCAAAGGCACATGGGCATAATCTGATGGGAATAATAAACATATTAGGTAATGCTAATATTTAAAAATTGTGTTACAAGACGTCATTTTGTTGTAGGTATGTTTAAAGATGCAAAATGAATAAATATGCTCTATATCGTTATGGTGATGGTAAATATTCGCTTTTTACGGCACTTGAATTTGTTGTGAATGAGGTCCTAGAGTACACATTATAAGGTTGAAAAGTTAAAACTGATAAATTAAAATGCTACTTATTAAGATGTAACTCTTAGACCTGATCGCCGCGGTCGCCGTCGACAGGAAAACCAAATTTATATGAACTAGACACAACCATAAAAATTCTGTATAAACTACAAGCGTTTTTAGAAAATAAAGGAACGGATATTGTTAAAATTTGTCATGAGTTGAACAAACGACTTTAGAGAGCAAAACGAAGTCCCACTTTCAAATAGTGCAATCGTCTTCTAAAGAACATTCAAATATACGAAAAAAATCAAAAAAAAAAACATAAAACTGAAAAACAAATTAATGTCAAGTCGAAAAATTAAACAGGTGGAAACACGAAAGACATTGAAGATAGCGCCAGCAAATCACTGACGAAGAGGAACTAAAACAAAGAGTTGTGAGGAATACAAGGTGAAGGAAGATAAGAATAACTAAGATGAAAAATAAGGTTAATATCGATGACAACCACAAATATAAATCTGACAACGAGCAAAAAAATTAGATGCAAAGGTAAAACGGCGTTGACTATGAGAAAAGCAAGCTTTATGGGAAATAACGAGATGCGCGAAGAGAAAACTGAAGGAGAAAAAATCGAGGCTGATATAGAATACAGAACAAAGAAATATGCGTCATCAAATTACTACTCTACTTCATTAATAAAATAGGAAGAAAGTGAGAAAGAGAAATTGCTGTTTGAAAAGAATACCTATAATAACTCTGAAAAATCTGAAATGACCTTAGCAGATATTTAAACAGGAAAAAGGACAAATTTTGTTAAGGATAATGATCATCAAAAATTTAGTTGGCAAAAACTCGCAGAAAAATAAGGGCTCAATAAATGTGAACAATTTCCCCTGGTCACCACCTATAGAAAGGTCTAAAATCGCTTCTAATAAGACAGTAGAAAAGCAACCAGCCATCATGTCATCCGACCAATTAAAATGCATGAAAAAGAAGTTAGAAACGAAACAAAAGCTAACAGAGCAAAATGTTGGTGAAAGACAATAAAACCTCCAAAAAGTTGAAAATGGCGATCCCGATCCAGTTGGCCATGACAAATTACCTAAATAGTACCTACACCACGTAATGTGTACCAACTTTATAAGTTTATCTTATTATAAATTGTTAATTTTGTTCTCCATATTTGGTATTGAAAAATTTACATTTTCTTCTAATTTGCAATAGGGTTATACACGGTTAGTAAAAAGAACCGGAACGCTTAAATATCTTCAAAATCGTTAAAGCTACATCTACAAAATTCGGTACCTGGGGGTTTCCGGGTATGCGGAATTGAACCATGATATCGGCACTGTTGCCAGGTTTCCCAGTTTTGTGGTACACGGAGTCATTTTGTCATCTTAAATAAAACGCCCCACTTATTTTTATTGCAATAAATTGGGCGTATCAAACTTAGTGAAGCCCCAAATTTTCAAAATTTTATCTCTTCTAATTGCTGAGATATGACAACAACGCATTTTTAGAAAAAAGTACCGGAACGCTTAAATATCTTCAAAATCGCTCAAGCTGCACTTACAAAATTCGGTATCTGGGGTTTCCAGGCATGCAGAATTGAACCATGATATCGACACTGTTGCCAAGTTTCCCAGTTTTGCGCTACACGGAGTCATTTTGTTATCTTAAATGGAATGCCCCACTTATTTTTATTGCAATAAATTGGGCGTATCAAATTTAGTAAGGCCCCAAATTTTTAAAATTTTGTCTCTTCTAATTGCTGAGATGTGACAACAACGCATTTTTAGTACAAGGAAAAAGTACCGGAACGCTTAAATTTCTTCGAAATCGCTCAAGCTGCATTTACAATATTCGGTACCTGGGGGTTTCCGGACATGCAGAATTGAACCATGATATCGGCACTGTTGCCAGATTTCCCAGTTTTACGTTACACGGAGTCATTTTGTTATCTTAAATGGAACGCCCCATTTGTTTTTATTGCAATAAATTGGGCGTATCGAATTTAGTAAAACACCAAAATTTCAAAATTGTATCTCTTTTAATTGCTGAGGTGTGACAACAACGCAATTTTAGTAAAAAGTACGGGAAGGCTTAAATATCTTCAAAATCGCTGAAGCTGCATTTACAAAATTCGGTACCGGGGGTTTCCGGGCATGCGGAATTTAACCATGAAATTGACACTGTTGCCAGATTTCCCAGTTTTGCGGTACACGTAGTCATTTGGTTATCTTAAATGGAACGCCCCTTTTGTTTTTATTGCAACAAATTGGGTGCGCCAAATTTAGTAGGATTCCAAATTTTCAAAAATGTATCTATTATGTGCTGAAATATATGACAACATCACATTTTTGACTACGTTTACCGCAAAACTGAGAAATCTGGCAACAGTTTCAATATCATGGTTCAATTCAGCATGCCCAGACACAGACAGAATTTTGTAAACGCAGCGTAAGCGATTTTGAAGATATTTAAGCTTTCTCGAACTTTTTACTAGAAGTGCGTTGTTGTCACATCTGAGCAATTAAAAGAGATACAATTTTGAAAATTTGGTGTTTTCCTTAATTTGATACGCCCAATTTATTGTAATAAAAACAAATGGGGCGTTCCATTTAAGATAACGAAATGACTCCGTGCAGCCCAAAACTGGGAAATCTGGCAATAGTGCCGATATCATGGTTCAATTCTGCATGCCCGGAAACCCCCAGGTACCGAATTTTGTAAATGCAGCTTGAGCGATTTTGAAGATATTTAAGCGTTCCGGTACTTTTTACTAATAATGCGTTGTTTTCACATCTCAGCAATTAGAAAAGATAAAATTTTGAAAATTTGGGATCTTACTAAATTTGATACGCCTAATTTATTACAATAAAAATAAGTGGGGCGTTCCTTTTAAGATAACAAAATGACTCCGTGTAGCACAAAGCTGGGAAATCTGGCAACAGTGCCGATATCATGGTTCAATTCCGCAAGCCAGAACACCCCCGGGTACCGATTTTGAAGATATTTAAGCGTTCCGGTTCTTTTTACTAACCCTGTATATGTTGCTACTTCTATATATTTACTCTTTAAGCGCGTTTAGCACACCTTTTCCTAAGTAATGAATAAGAGTGAGCCGTCACGCATCACGATCGACTATGTGATGGTAATGTCGACGTCTATTTGAGTCAAGCGAGAGATAGAAACAGACGACACACTTAGTAATCAATTAAATTAAGCACTCACGCGTTGCAGGTGACGCTATTGCTTATTTGGTTTAAGTCGACAGAACGACATTTTTTTTCGAAAATGGTTGCGAATGAAAACTTGAGATTTGGCATAGGCAACACCTGTGGGCCGCCAACGGTCATCTGTGTTTTGTTTCACAAGTTTGATGATTAGACACGTACATTTTGACGAGCTTTCAAACCCTACTAAAATAGGCGAGAATAGGAAAAAGGCGGTATTCCAGAGTCAAAAAGTCGGAACGCTCGAAAAAACTGAGACGATAGATCGATAGAGAATTTCTACGAAATGAACTCTCTATATGGTTCTCCGCTTCATTTTTGAGAAAAACACTTTGTAGATGATAATGCCTATTATAAAGGATGACCTAGTTGAATTTAAACTTTTCGCAATTTCGAGTTTTATCTGTCAGTCACCAATTAATATTTTATTACAACAAAATTATTTTAAAAAATACTTGAAGTAGGGGTTAGAAACAAAACAAAAGCTAGCAAAGCAAAATGCGGATAAAAACCCAAGACGCAAAAGACAATTAAACTTCTAAAAACTTAAGCAATAGATCTAAATCTATAACAAAAATTTAGTCACAATAGTGAAGTAGAAAATAACGATCTGGAGCAAGTTAGCCATGACAAATGCCATAAATGACACCATGTAATGTGTAACAAATTTATAAATTTATCTTATTATAAAACTTCGGAAAGAAAATGGAATTGGACATTTTGTTAATTTTGTTCTTTATATGTAACATTCTAAACTTTTTTTACATGTTGTTCTGTTCGGCAGAAGATGGGAAAGAGCTGTTGGTAGGAAACAGCAAGCCTACAAGTACTGGCAGCAAACTCAGACCGCTGAAAATCGCAATTATTTTGTCGAAGCGAGAAACGAATTCGAACGTGTGATCGACGAAACTAAGGACAAACACAATCAAAGGTTTGAGAATAAACTTTTGCAATGCCCCATTGGCTCTAGGAATTTATGGTCGGTAGCAAAAACAGTAAGTAATAACGTTAGAAAAACGTCTCTCCCACCTTTGATAGACGAACGTGCCATCACGGCGACTACAGCCAAGGAAGAAGCAAACATGCTAGCCAAAATGTTAACATCGCACTCTACCTTAACCCTAACTAACCCCAAGGCAAGGCTCTCCCCATCATATCGAACCCCAACCCTACCATGGCAGAAGTCAAGTTTCATCACCGTGATATTCGTAATATCCTTAAGGAACTAGATGCGCAAAAGGCATCAGGACCGGACGAAACACCTGCCATCGTGTTAAAGAACTGCGCCAACGAACTAACGCCCATTCTTTCCATACATTTTTCTCTGTCTTACTGAAAAGGGATATACTCATCTTCTTGGAAAGTCGTTCGAGTGTAACCGGTTCCAAAAAAAGGCAAGAAAACCACGCCCTCAAACTATCGCCCAATTGCTTGCTTCCAATATCTCCAAAGTCATGGAACGCGTAGTAAATCAGCAACTACTCAAGTACCTCGAGACCAACAGAAAAATTAGCGATAACCAATACAGCTTCCGCAAACAGGGATATATTGGTCTGTATCACACATATATGGAGTAGGGCAATTAAAAACTACGGAGAATCTCGAGCGATTGCGTTGGATATTTTCAAGGCATTCGACAGAGTTTGGCATGACGGATTGCTCATCAAACTGCCGTCCTTCAGACTGTAATCAGCGTCTCTCTGCAGTGGCTTGACAGTTTCCTTAAGAACTGATCGCTGCACGTTGCAATTGATGGACACATCTCAGTCCCATTCGCCATAAATGCGGGAGTGCCTCAGGACGCAATACTTTCACCAACTCTGTTTGTCATCTATATCAATGAATTCCTAACCGAAACCAAAGAAAATACTATTGTGTACTATAATATTCTTTGCCGAAACCACGGTAGAATTAATGAACGGTAGCGTCAAATGCATAAAAATCTCGATTTTGCCGCCTGAGGTAAAAGCAGTTTTCTCAAAGACTCGCAGAAACTTTGGAGAGTTTTAGCACAAACGTATTATACGAGGGCAAGGGAGACATTATTTAGGGACTGTTGTTGCGTTTTCTATAACGATGGTTGGATTTTGTGCAGTGGATAACTGTTTCAGTAAAAGTGATGGTGAAAAATTATTTTTTAGATTCCCAAAAGATCTTTTCAGTTATGAGTAAACATTATCTAGAATTAAAATACCTACCTACTTGGTTTTTTAAAAAGGGATGAGATAAAAATTAGGCATGAAAATATTATTCATAAAATTGTACACTCCATACATTCATTAATCAATAATGTTCTCTTTTCAAACCATTTGGTTTTGTGTTAATTATAAAATGTAAGATTAAACTTGTAGTTTCCATTCATAGCATAGGGGTGGAACCAATAAAAACGAAAATAGTTTATCTAAATAAACAAAAACAATGCAATTACAAAGGGAAAAACACCATCATCATTTTTGGAAATTTCAATTACGGGTGTTAAGGGAGTAGTGACCATAAAGAGGTCGTTTATTTTTGTAGAAGAGATTGTAGCTCAGGTTATAAAACTATTATGTGTCGTGACCGTCAAATTCAATAGGATTGATTCCGGCCTATAAAGAACCGTTTTTTTTTAATAGTGAAAAAATAGTATATTAAGATACTTGTCTTAAAATTCTATATTTTTTCGCACGAGCACGAAATTAGGAAACGACCCGCTTGCGTGGAGCTTCCTAACGTGCGAGTGCGCTAAATGTCTTTTAAAAGGTGTATTTTATACTATTTTTTGTATTTTGCAGGTTTTTTAATGAAAACTATTAATTTAATCTAGTCCTGATCAACAGTTGGGCGGCCATATTGTCATTTTTCGTCTTTATTACTAGAAATCCCATTGAAAGCGATGTCGAAATTTTTGCTAGTTGGCCTTGACATTGAACAATTTTGTTAATATCCTAGCAACCACTCAACAAAAGCCGCATCGAAAAGAAGTTCTTTTCGAGACGCATTTGCGTATCAAAATGGAATAATTTTGCACGCAAAATAGAAAAAGTATTTTTTCTACTTCCGTGCGTAAAGTATTCACTTTACGCACTCTCTAAGATTCGTAAAATAGGCCATTTTAATGTCAGTGCGTAAAATAAGTTATCGTAAAATAAGTTATTTTACGCACTAGTGCGTAAAGTAAATCTGACATATATTTTGACATTTAGGGCAGTGTGTAAAATAATATATTGTACGCACTAGTGCGTAAAATAACGTATTTTACACACTAGTGCGTAAAGCGGGGGTCAACCACTATGTTTAAAAATGTACAATTATTTCCATATTTGGCAATCACTGAACAATGATTCCTATGTATTCCCACTGATTGCCAACTACTTTTGTATGATTCCTAGGCGATTTTCATTTGTTTAGCGATTCCCATATGATTCCCAATTGATTACCTTATTTCCTCACTAAATTCCGTCAAGCAGTCACCCGATTCCTGGCTGATTTTATTACAAAAATGATACTTCATTATTTATCTTCACATCTATATGACGGAAAAACCATCTATTATAGGAACTGTGTAGCTGGAAACAATATTAGGTAATTTAAAAAATATTTCTTTTTAATTTAAATAGTTTAATAGTTCCGTCTCATTCTTCATTTATTAACATTATAATTTATTTATTAATAAACGTATGTATATGTTATTATGTACAGTCCATTCATGTGATCTAGAGATTTAGAAATATTAAATAAATGAATATTTAAAATATTTCTATTTTCTTTTAATTGCAAGCAAATCACTTCAAAATTGTTCTTTATAGTAAACGGATCACTGCCACTTACTTAATATGACAGGTCCATAAAAAATAAAACGTCCATGTACGACTTGTACATCATTTTTTTTGGGCCATCTAAAAATATCCATGTCTTGTTGTAGAAATTTAATTTTAAATTTTCCTAATTTAGAGTTAATTACTCGCCCTAAATACCATTGCGTGTCATAATACACTGCATAATACGAATCTAAAATAATAGAAATTTCGTTGTTTTTATTAGTAGTGCAGGCTCCAATGGGTTCCTCGCTTGCAAAATCTGCAGACCGCAATCTGTTTTGTGATTTGTGTATCTGAGACCTTTGTCTGTATAAAAAAGCATGTTGCCGCGCGCGCGCATGGTGCGATTGCCGTTTCGCCCCCCCCCACTATTTTACCTCCGGCATAAACTAGAAAAGTTAGGTTGCCGAGGGATGTGGTATCGCAGAAAAAATTATTCATAACATCCGACGACTGATTTGGGTTCTTAGGACAGTACCTTATCATCGGAAACAAAGTCCCCAAAAATCCCCGCATTGGAAAATTTACAAGAGCCAATGGAGATATTACAATTTTAATGTAAACTACTAGAAAGTGAAATTGGCGTTCACGGCTCCAAGGGGTCATCTGATCATGGATCAAACGTATTTTTTTTTTAAGAAAAAGTAATTTTTCAACCCGGAAATGATAATTTTTCCCAATCGGGAAAAATTCTCCGGAAATGGCTAAAGAACTGAGCAAAAGGGGCTTATCTGATCAGTTTTCACGCTGACGCGCATCTTGTGTCCGTGTGCGTGTGAAGGCACGTGCACTGCGGTTTTAAAGGAAATGAAAATGGGATAATTGAGTTGTTTAAAGAGAAATAAGGGCACATCAGTCCTTGAAAATATTTAATCAGTATAAATATTCATATTAAATATAGCAGTGCCACTTAATATTTAAAAGATATGTGGACATACATTTTCCTGAAACAGTAGCATAAAAGCATGTATGTACAGTTAGATCAGTATGACTGATACCATGACTTGACAATTTCACAAATAATTATGAAATAAAAAAGTTAATTTACTCTAAACACCATCTGGGTCGTCGGGGTCATCTTCATTATGAAGCAATTCTGCATGCACACTCTCCACTACTGTGTTCAATCCCCTCGGACCGGCATCCACATAAATTTCTACATCTGGACTTCCACGCACACCTAAAGTGTGGCAAGTATAACTGGAACAGCGGAAAGAATGCGGACAAAAAATTGGCGATGTTGTCGAGTAACTTTAATATTTTTTGATAATTAATATTGATACCTATTATTTAGATAAACACATAATTTAATATACTCATTAACTCATTTAAAATAACTGGAAACTGGAACTTTACTATTACTTCAACTTTAATTCATAATCTATTTTACACATTATCAATTTAATTAAATTTGCGACATTTATATCTATTTGCCCGATACATCCGGCAACAGGTCCGTCAAGTTCCCCTCGTCCTCGTGACAAAGTGCATCAAGGCGATTGGCTGCAAGCCATTTTTCCTCGCTTCGCTCCTCAAACGTCGCTGTTCCAAATAAGTTTGCCACACTTTAATTAAGCTCAAGAGACTCGACAGGGCAAGCGCACAAGCCGCGCTGGGTTGTCCAGTTTTCTCCAGCCGTACTTCGTTGCGTCCAGCTTTGTTCCTGTCCCAAGCCATTCTTGAACTTAAAAAATATCAACCTAATTAATATTTACTAAAGCAGAATGCTTTACCCTTTTATTTTTCTTCAAATCACCTGCAGGTGCACGCGCAATGAATGTTGTCGAGCAGCTGCAGGGGGCAAAGTTTTCAGCTGCAAGTCAGCATCTAGCTTTTGCGTGGCGACTACACCTGATGTAGAGGGTGTAGCTAAGGTCATCTAGGGTGGCATATTTCGCTCCTCTGTATAAAGCAAGAAGTTATTTCTTACCGCAGGAGACGATCCTCTCCAAAACCTCATCCGGGCTTATTAAAACTCCAACTTCGTTGCCCTGGAGAATTTTCAATGTTGATGCCTTTCCTTTTCCAAAAACTGCTGGCATTGTATCACAGCCGGAAAAGGCATGAGCAAAGAGAATGGCTGACTTCACATTGTCAAGGTGCTCCTGTATCAATTCGATGTTCTGTGTCTCTTCCACAGGTCCCTTTATCGAAAAATCACAACTTCTGGGTAGGTTTTCTGCGCTGGACAAGCATGGCAAAAATATCCGTGTCTGTTGCAGCTATAGCAAAGGTCGGGCTATTATACTGGTCAAGCTATCTGCATCCCCGGGGTCCTGTAGCACCCTTATCCCTCTTTATTCGAGTGCAGGCTTCAGAAGGCGGGTCCAGTTTGTTTTATTCTGACCGTTTCCCCGTAGTTCTTCGTGCGAAGTATGACTGGAGAAAACTGGACTACGCAGCGCGGTTTGTGCCGCACTGCTCCGACCTGCTCCCTGCCCGGCCGAGTCTACTGAATCTAATTAGGGGTGCGTGCAAATCCGGATGTGGAGATGCGTGTGGATACTGCGGCCGGTCCGCGGGAATGGTGTGCCGGAAATGATTTCATCACTGCAGTGGATAGTGTTCTAATGCAGAATTGCCTCATAATGAAGAAGACCCCGATGACCCAGATGGCAACTAGGGTAATTTCATTTTAAATTTTTTTATTTCATAATTATCTTTGAAAGTCATGGTATTTCTAGCCATATTATTTCTCATTAAACAACTCTTTTATCCCATTTTCATCTCCTTTAAAACCCCATGCGCGCTCTCGCGCAAACGCCACGGCACGCGCCTTCACACGCACACATACTCACACATTTAACACACTCACAACACACGCACGCACTCACAAGATGCGCGTCAGCTTGAAAATTGTCCTGATATGCCTATTTTGTCCCGCTTTTATTAAGTCACTTCGGGTGAATTTTTTTCCTGATTGGAAAAAATTGTCATTTTCGGATTGAAAACAAATTTTTTTTTTCAAAAAAATATTTTTGAATGATGACCAGATGACCCCTTGGTGCCGTGAACGCTAATTTCACTTTATAGTAGTATAAATTAAAATTGAAATATTTCCATTGGCTCAAAATTTGTAAGAAAGTAAAACACTGTTTTTAAAATTAACTATAATTTTTTTTCTATGATTTTTTAATTAAAATTAAACGTATTGTACCTACTGACTTGTGGTGTGTTATATTTATAACCGAAAAAAGTATTAATACAGCCTTAAACATTCGTTTTTAATAGTCCCATGATTATGATCAATACTTTTTCGAAGTATGCTAACAATGTTAACAGCAATGGAGAAGGGGAAGGGGGAGAGAGAACGTACCACAACACTCACTGGCAACATCATTTATATCGAAGTATAAGATCAGTACAGCACGTATCAGAAGTCAGAATGCGGTCTGCATATTTTGCATACGGAACTCCACTGGGAGCCCGGTCTATAGGGAGTTCTGTTAAATCAGAGAAATCTTCACTTATAGTTTCACTAGCCAAACTTATTTCAGATCCTTATTCAGATGTGCTATCTCGGTCTTGTCCCTGCTTCTCGCCCAGCCTAGTATTTCTTCTATTTCGTTTACTTTTCTCTTTTTAAATCTTATTAATTTGGCTTCCCGACTTTGTGTTTTGAATATCCTCTAGGGTCATTCCTTTAACTCTTAATCATAAGCGATCGCCAGTATGGCTTCCGCAAGCACAGATCAACGGGAAATCTGACTTACGTGACCTACCTGTGTACCAAAGTTGGAGCTACGGCGAATCTCGTGCAGTGGCTCTCGACATATCCAAAGCATTTGATAGCGTGTGGCATGACGGATTGTTAAGCAATTTGACAACATACAGACTACCACCAGCACTGCTTATATGGCTTTTCAATTTCTTAAGGGATCGGACCATCCGAGTTGGAGAAATGTAAAATCAATGCCGGAGTTCCTCAAGGGTGTATATTATCTCCCACACTGATCCTGCTCTATATCAACGATCTCTCAGACAGGACAAACAGTTCTATTTACAGGTTTGCAGATGACAGCACTCTTATATCCTCATTCATGTCGCGGACTCCAATGATCGCTAATCGTTCTGAACGCTAGCGAGAAAATCAGATTGCTGCCATCAATGAGGATATGAACCCTATCGTGGAATAAGGTGAGGAAAATAATGCTTAGTTTAACGCAGGAAATACTCAAGCAGCTGTCTTCTCAAAAAAAGTAAACACCGCAGGATCTGACTTATCAATGACAGGACGAACACTGACTCTGATCTCATCCATAAGCATGCTGGGCATCAACGAAGAAAACAACATGTTTTGGCGTAATCACGTCACCAAAATTGCCAAGGCAGCAGCACAAAAGCTAGGAGCACTCTATAGAGTAACAAAGTTGTATGTACCTCATCAGCTCTTACTGCTCTATACGACCCAGATAAGACCATCTCTGGAATACTGATCCCATGTGTGGAACTCGGCACCCAAACACTTGCTCAAGATATTAGACTCCATAGAGAGGAGAGCAGTCCGTCTCGTGTATGACCCAGATTTGAGTAAAGACCTATCTCTTTACCAGTGATACTACTACGGAAGGTGTTCGAACGAGATGATACTTATGATTCCAACCAAAGTTGTGTCAAGCACAAATACCCGTCAGACGCAAGCCGCTCATCAACATACGATTCAGTTGCGAAAACCTAGGACGTCCCTGTTGCGAGACTCCATTGTTTGGAGAACTGCCTCGCTTTAGAATGGACTTCCTAGTAACGTCTTTCCCGAAAACTACAACCTACAGCGTCCAACATTTTCTCCGTGCGCGCACCGCTCATTGAGTGACAGGATTTTCCTGTTGTGTGCGTGTGGCGAACATAAAAAAAGTCGACAAACGTCCCTGCTTCTCTGAAAAGAACCAAATTAAGGTTGACTTTTTTATTACTCTTGTTTTTCCATCACTAAGCGTCACCGCCAGACACGACATGTATTTTTTTGCTCTGAATAATCTCTTAATTGTAGAGAATCGCAATTGCTAAACCTTGATGTGTACTGAAGAAATTCTGTGTCTTCTTTCGGCAAGTCGGATTCGAGTGAGGTTTCAACATTCATATTTTCATTTTTATGATCTACACCATTGTCCTGTAATTCTCCTTCCTCTTCAAGTTCTGTGCCATATGGATTTGGTTCAGTCACGAGTAGTTCACTTATTGGGAAATCCGGAAATCAACATTTAATTAACACTGCGTATCCATTT
>JAEQML010064510.1:0-21990 GCA_016904865.1 Pissodes strobi | reverse complement strand
AAATCTCTAACATTTAGAAAGTCCAAAACTCTCTGGATGTTTACATCATCCCTAATATCATTCATTTTGTATTGCTAATATCAAAACTTCTTTCTTCACTAAAAGCACTTATAATTGCCAGACAAATTTCTTCAAACTGTTCGTCTATGGGATTTTTGTTATTTACTTTAATTTTTTCACCACTTGCTTTTGGGAACCACTATTTCTTTTTCGTGTTCTTGTATTCACCATTATCTACCTGTACAAATTTTGAATTAAAGTTTTGAACCCTAAGCTGCTACTTTTATAATAGCTGTTTAAGTGGGGAATAAAAACTTAAGGTTACGTACAAAATGTATCAAGGTTATACCAAAGGCAACACCTTGTTTCATGGTGGGAGAACGTCATCCGTAGGCGGAGTGTCGACATGTATCAAGGTTACACCGAGGCGAAATTGAACAAGGTTACAGTACAGAGTGAATAAACACCCAGACTTATGTGTATCTTAATAGTAGAACTAACATTTTACAGGACGGCACAAACTTATTTCCTTACGAGTGAGACTCCTCAAAACCCAATGAGAGAGTGCCCTCACGGAGGCAATAAATTGCCTCCTCCGTGAGGACTCACTCTCGTTAACACACTACTACCATGGTGTCATCAGCAAAAAGGCACCGATTCCTGTGGCATCCCATACTCAACATTTTGCATTTCAGAAAACCCCCCATTAAACCCCGTCAACTGACTTCTATTCTTTAAATTAGAACTTAGAAAATTTACCGAATCTGGATCAAATTTATATTATTTAAACTTACATAGCAAGAGCTCTTGGAAGACGCATTCGGAGGCTTTCGTCGTCACAAAACAATGCCCCAATGTATTGACCATCCCTATAACACAAACAAATTTAGCTAATTTGTTTGTGGGTTTCATCAGGTATCCGTATTAGTTCATTTATAGCAGATGTTCTAGAAAGCGGATTTCTAAACCCAAATTGTGTTATGTTAAAAATACTATTATGTTTAAAATAAAATGTTATGTAATGTTTGATGACTTTTTCGAGTTTTATTTGAGAAAATGGGCACTATAGAAATTAAAATAAAGGGAGACCCTATGGCGCTCGACGAGCGGTGTGTGTGCGAAGATGTTGATTGACACGGCTCTTAAATATGTGTAAGTTGTAAGTAGTGGGAAACAGATGTCCTGGGAGTGAGTTCCACAGTGATGCCGTGCGCCAGACAAAGGTGTTCTTGTAAAGCGATGTTCTGGGTGTTTCGAGTTGTACGACGAACTGGTGCGCTCTTGCCGTCTGTCGTGACTGTCTGACAGGAGCTGCCAGGGGCGGGATGAGGCGGACCAAATCCTGGGAACATCTGCCGTGAAAGCATCTGTAAAACAAAGATATCTCGGCTACATGTCTGCGGTGTTCCAGACTATCTAGATTCCGGATCAACTCCGGGTCGCCGACGAGACGCACAGCTCTCTTCTGAATGGAATCCAGCAGCTTTAGGGTGTGCTTTGGTGCGGCACCCCAGATATGTGAGCAATATTCTAAGCACGGTCTTATTTGCGCTTTGTAGAGCAAGAGCAACTGCTGCGGTGTATAGAGTTTTTTGTTGCGAAATAGCGCACCAAGCTTCTGGGAGGCTGATTTTGCGATGTTAGCAACGTGGTCATGCCAGGACATATTGCTGTTGACCGAGATACCCAGCAGTTCGATTGATGAGGATGAAGGAATGGTCGACCCTGCCATAATGATGTCAGAGCCCGCTGTATTGGTCCTCTTGGCAAACGTGGCTGCTTGGGTCTTTGCTGCATTGAATTGGACCAAATTTCGGTCGCCCCAAGTTTGAACTTTCTCCAGGTCTTGATTAATTGCTGTCATCTGCTCATGTCTGCGGTAATGAGTCTCAGCCGCTGGTAAGGGTTTTTCTGATCTAAAGTGGGAGATATGAGTACTGTCATCTGCAAAACTGTAAACAGGATTATTTGTTTCGGTCAGCAGGTCATTAATATAGATTAGGAACAGAGTTGGTGAAGGTATTGCGCCCTGAGGCACGCCCGCGTTGATGGTGAATGTGTCCGAGATGTGTCCATCTACTGCAACGTGCAGAGATCGGCTCTTAAGGAAACTGGCAATCCAGGTGCAGAGCGAGGCTGGCAGTCCGAAGGACTGTAGTTTGTTGAGCAGTCCGTCATGCCAAACTCTGTCGAATGCCTTTGAAATATCTAAGGAGGTCTAGAGGGAAGGAGATCAATCGCAATGTTATTATTTTGGTCATAGTTTGTCGACGGTAAATGAGCTTAAGATCTCACCGCCAGAGGACGTCCGTGTCTTATGCGATAGGAAAAATACATGGTTTCTTATGGACATAGTGGACATTTTTCACTTTTCCTTTATTGGAAACGTATTATTTGATGTTATTTAACCCCTAACCACAGCTTTAGTGTAAAAGCTGTACATTAACCATCGTAGTGCGGTCTCGGTGACGGCAAATTAAAAGAAAAACATTTTATTTGTGTATGTGTCAAGCCTTCCTGTTTGGAATGGGCAGCCAAGATCTGTTAAATATTGTAAGCATCATAAATCGTTAGCGATTTTGCTCAATTCGCTCGTTGCCATTTCAATTTTAGAGGCTGTAATTTAAAGTACCGGTAGTTAATTTATTTTCATCAGATGTTTTGCTATACTTTTTAGAATCTGTTAATAATTTTACTTAATATAAAGAGTTTAGTTCTATAGACAATTTTTTGGCGTTTGTGGAAAAAATTAATAAAATATGTTATTCACATTATTTTTCATCATTTATTTTTTGAACAAGAAATTAGGGTAAAATGTTTATATGCAGTTTTATTTTAGGTTACCCTCTAACTTATAAGACTATTTGCATTTGCAATGAGCAAAACATTTTATTCTTATTAATTAATATCTGAGAACAATTAGAAATTATTACTGTATTATTCACAAGCATACAGAGAGAGGATATTGATGAATATGATACAAAATTTTTCATAATTTTCTTGATATGAAATAAAGACAATCAGCTGTATTCTCAAAATGACGTCTTTTATTTCATGATGCAAAGTACAAAACAACTTCTGCTTAGATTAACTTTGTCCAAACTCATAGTCAATCACATAAACGTAATAAAACACAATTAACACCAAGTGTTTTTAAAAAAAAACGCGAAATAATCACAATTCTCCATAAGACACCGTGTTAAAAACCTATCGCATGGGATCGCAGCGCCAACTATGACAAACTTGTGAACTATTACAAAAGTATGACCAGAAATCCGAATTTCGGCCATTGTCGATTGTTCTCCTTACTTCTAGCCCTCCTTAGAAATATCCAACGCAATCGCTCGAGACTCTCCATAGTTCTCAATTGTCCTACTCCATATATGAGTGACATAGGCCAATATCTCTCCTGTCGATCTCTCTTTGCGAAAGTCGTATTGGTTATCGCTGATTATTTTGTTGTTCTCGAGGAACTTGAGTAGTTGCTGATTGACTATACGTTCCATGACTTTGGAGCATCTCACAACATTAAAACGCAGTAACTGCGATGTACTTTGTTTTTATCCAGCAAAATATAGTTACTTCGTTTTATACAGAACCAAAATAATCAAAAAACAAAAAGTAAGAACACAGTAATTGAAAATCACAAATAAAAAGATATTAACTGTTAAGCAGTTACTGCCTTTCTTTTTTGCATTGTGGAGTTACGGTGTTTTAATTTTGAAAAGGCGGGGGCTGTGTGCAGTTACTGCTTTTAGCATGTATCATAACTTCGTTATTTATTCGCTGATGTGGTTCGGTCTAATATCAAAATGTGCGGAAAAACACAGCAAGTTCTCTTGGGCATATAACTCAGTTTTGGAAAAAATGTCAGTTACTTCGTTTTAATTTTGGGCAGCCGAACTTATGTCTAAATCGGGTACGCAAGTCGTAACCAGGATAGGGGTAGTTCACTGTTGTTGTTGTAGAACATACTTGTGTTTCTGTAAGGGCTAGTATGTGTGGTCTATTTACTTGTAGATGTTGGTGTACCGAATTTATGTTTGTATTTAGGCCTCTTATGTTGCAGAAATCAATTCTAAATTGGTTCGGTATCTTTGCTGTCTGTGAAATGCGGAAGGAAGGGTTCCCAGGGCCACCCAGCGCCCGGAGATCCGAATGGCCGGGGAGTTTACCTCCAGAATATTTTGATCTTGGAAGCACCATCATGTCCATATTATTATATTCCTACTGTGGAACCCGGAACCACCAGCGCGGAAACGGAACGTGATTTGGGAAAACCACTTTGCGCCTCCCAGTTCTGGTGGGGTGGTCTTTCACCGGACGATGCGAGTAGGCGTATGCATCTACCACATAGGGCCGCTTCCACTGGATGCATCGGCCTCAGACTCTTTCCTCTGGTGGTCCCTAGTCTGACAGGGGTAAAAATAGGGTTTGTTGGGTCACTCTCCAGTGATCAGCTCCAGACTTTGAACTTCGGAGTTCTCCAGCCTGGAGGAGGACGATGGGATTTGATGGGCCTAAAATTATTGATGTCACTTTTGGGACCTTTTTTTGTGGATCGGAACAACTCTAGCAACTTTCAGAATACCAGGAAATATTCCATCCTTCAAACATAGAAATTTTGTTAGCGGGCTTATAATTTCATTGTCAAGGGTTTTGATTATCTTTCTATTATATCCATAAGTCTTTACCATTTTCATTTTTAAGATCCATTATTTTAGTTCTAATTTGAGCTTGCGATACAAGAGGAAACTTGAAATTAATACTTCTGATAGTGTCAACTATATTGGGGTTTGGAACCTTCGGCAAAAGGCACTAAATCACTATCAAAATATTAATTAGTTAGGTCTGATAGTGTGACAATATTGTCTTATGAAATGTAAGGATGAAGGTATGTTTTTTAATAAGATCTTGAGGGATATTAATAAACAAACATCATTAAAGTCACTAGGGGTAAAGTCACTGTTGTGCTTTAAGTTTTTTCCTTTATAAGATTGGTATTATTTTTAACAACATTCCAGATGGATTTAGGGTGATAATTGTGTTTTTTAATATAGTTAACATTAGACTGATTTTTTGCTTTTTTAGTTCGTTGCGATAGAATGTTATATAATCCTTACAAAGATGAATCACTTGGGGGGAAGTATTTTATAATTTAGCCAAATCTTCATAAAAGGTTAATCTATCACGGATAATTTTCAAGTTTTCATTGAACCACAAAATGGGAGGTGTATTTTCGCAATGCTTATACCTTTTTTGGGGAAACACCAAATCGGCACAGTTCCTTAAAAATGTAAGAAACATTAATCATTTTCATGTTTTCATTTAACCAGGAAATTGGAGGTGTATTTTCGCAGCAGCGCTTACAGCTGTATTGGGGAAACGCCAAATCTACACAGTTCCTTAAAAATGTAAGAAACATCTCGAATTTCATAACCGTGGTAACGTCCTTAATATCAACAAAGTGCGAATAAATATCTCGAACCATAAACTTATGTGCATTTATTCCTACTTCTGTAATTGGTCTACATACAGTATTTATTTTTTTCCAGTGAATGTTTTGTGACAAACATAAATAGCCTCTATACCAAAGTGGTCTGAAAATCCCATATACATCACACACTCCTTACATTCACTCATATTAGTAGTTCCTCTTGTACTTGTTATGATACTAGTAAGCCCTTATGTACAGCATAGGTCCATGATTGTAGGTCTGCAATCATGGACCTTCCTTTGAGAAAATCTACATTAAAACCTCCAGCTCCTTGATATTCAAGGTCACCTATAATTTGCAAAATATTTGTAGATATGTCCAGAATTACATTAAAATTACGCTGCGGATGCCGATATTCTGTAACTCAGCTTTTTTGACTCGATGGCAAAAACCTCCATCCCCATTTCAACGGTCAGCGAATTTATATCATCTCTGGGTGGGTACAAATTCACTGGCATGTGTATTTCTGACTGCAGCTGTCACACCATCATGAGCATGATGCCTACGAGAATAACAAGATGTGAAAGGATAACAATGATTAGTTCTCTAAATGCATGTCATTGCATAAATGTGATAAGCGAGCATGTGCACTTCGCAAATAAACTAACCAGATTCAGTGGTGACCATAACACCCAAGAGGAAGAGATCTACCGAAGTTCTAAAAGCCTAGCTCAATTTCAGTTGGAGACATAGAAGGTAACTCCAAAGCTGATTTACGCGAGTTTATTTTTATTCGAAATACCCAGATAAAACGATTTTGCAGCACTAAGCACGGTTCCCATTAATAAGTGGTCATATTTCCGTATATCTAATTGACATAGGGTCCATTTAGTGCTCGGGTTACGTTTATTAACGGGGTTGTGTGGTGGTTGCCTGCGAACGCGAATGTGTAGGCGTGCCTTTATAGATCTGGATATACTCACCCTTCCAGCCATTTACATCATGCAAAGCCTACCATAAATAAAATCCAACCCGCAACTCTCCAGAGCACATGAAAATGTTCACCAGTACCAGACGCGCAATAGAGGCGATGTTGTGCAAGACTTCTGGCGTCTGTGGAGGTGTCAGAGCGGGCCTGGATACTGGGCAATTAAGTTTTTTTTTTAAATTACCAGAGCAGATAAGAAATCTCCAATTCAAAAGTTTTAAACAGAAAGTTCGTGACATCCTTGCTAAGAACACATTTTTCAATGTTGATGAATTTTTGAATTATAATTTTAATGTGTAAGTAGTGTGGAGTCCAATTTTATACCTATATGTAGAGTTTGTATTCTAGAATTATTGTAATACAATTTTATGTTTTGTTTGTATTTTAAATTGTGTAAGTGACATTTTATAAATTCATTTTTTATACAACTACTTGACGTATGTGAACAATGGAAATTGTAATAACATGCAAAAAGAATTTGAATTTGAACATTTAGTTTTTTTATTGTTTTACTATTGATACAGGGGGCGGGAATTAAAATTTTGTGCGCGGTAGCCTATTAACAAGACATATGCCGATTAAAAATGTATATTTACTTACGACACTTACAATTACTGCTTTCATCAACCAATGATAAAAAATTACATATGAAACCAATTCATCAAAGTGGCACACACAACCGTGCATCAATAAAACCTTTACATGCATGGCCTTATCCATGTTAATATTAAGAGGATGTAATAATTTGTGAATGAAACACTGGGTCATAAAAAAACAATCCTATTTATTTTGTAATTGTCAAAAAACAATAGAAAATGTAAAATAAAACTAAATAATGAAAATTGGCAGTGGTTAATAGGTAGATACATAATTATGATTTTGAAAATTAGTTATCTTGCTTGCGCAAAGTCTTGAATAGTTAAATTCATCAGTATTGAGGTAGAAAAATGGAAACTCTTTTTATGATAGAAAGTCGCGAGTATCACAGTACAGGTGATAGACGTGAATACTTCTATATTGCGGTAGAATGGCAATTCTAGAGGGTTCGGAGTTTAATTGATTAGTTTCCATGCACTCATAGCTTAAGGTTATTCTGTTTATGTGGTTGCCTATATTAAGTTGTGTTTTTATTGATTGTGACGTGACGTGACGCGGCATTGAAAAATCACTATCATGAAATCAAAGAAGCAATCACTTCAAAAAAAGTCGCGAGTATCACAGTACACCTTATAGAAGTGAACACTTCTATATTGCGGTTGCTATTCTAGAGGGTTCGGAATTTTGTTGCTTAGTTTCCATGTACTCATAGTCTAAGATTATTCTGTTTATGTGGTTGCCTATATTTAGTTGTGTTTTTATTGAATAAATCGTGACGTGCGCGGCCTTGAAAAATCACTTTCATGAAATCAAAAAATTACATATGTAACCAATTCATCAAACTGGCACACACAACCATGCGTTCCACCATGAAACGTAGTTACACCGTTTACTCTTCTAATCGAATATTTTGCAAGATTAGCATACCATTGGCTTCAAAATTAACCTAACGATAAAAGATTATTAAACAGCGATTTCAGAAAAATAGTTTGAAATAAAACATGCATAACACCCTTGGAACTACCGTGAGAAAGTTTTTGAGTCGTCTAGTCATGGCAAAGTTGCTTGTTGAAGTGAATACTTCTTCGGTTGCATGTGAGTGATTTTTCAAGGCCGCTCACGTCATGTCACCATTTTTTAAATAAAAACACGACTTAATATAGGCAACCACATAAACAGAATGCTTAAACTATGAGTACATGGAAACTAATCAATAAAACGCTGAACCCTCTGGCATGCCAACCGCAATATAAAAGCATTCACTTTTACACTTTTACCATGTGTACTGTGATACTCGCGACTTTTTTTTTAAATGTCTAGTATATTTTTAAAGATTTGGATTCGCAGATCAATAACCCAACAAAAGTTATAGAAAAGCATAAGAAAATGTTATAACATTCTTTCTGAACAAGAAAGAGGTCACAGTAAACAGGCGAAAATATTTCAAATTTTGAACAAGTCAGCCAGATATCTTTTCCTAGCTACCTAGGCATATAAAACGCCTCTAAGACACTAGAACGAATACAAATCGTCACAGAACTGATATGGCAGTCCAAAAACAAACAACGAATAAATAAGTATCCCTTCAAAGAGCTGATTGAAAAACTGTTTCTCAATCTAAATTAAATACCTTTGATTGATCCCATATTTTTCTGTAAAGAAGCTCGTCAACTCAGGTTGGAACATTAAAGGGTGCCATGAAGTGCCGTTCTAATGCACAAATATACGTAAAATTAAAAAACAGCTATATATTTAAATTCGACCACGAGCAGTGAACATCACTTATAGGTATTGAAAATTCAGATATCTACATCAGTTAAATAATTGCTTCTTCCTCCAATGGTTTTCCTAAAACTCAGCCAACGCTAAAACCTAAACCTTAATTATTCTATGCTTTAGTCCAATAACGGGTGTAATGCCTCAATCAAGGGGCGATATTTTATATCCCCTTGAATTACCTATTGAGTCAGGTTCGTTCGTCCGAGGCTAAAATAATAGATTTGAGTTTTTTTTTATGGCAGTGGCACACACACTAAAGGGAGATCCTATGGCGCTCGACGAGCGGTGTGTGTGCGAAGATGTTGATTGACACGGTTCTTGAATATTTGTAGGTTGTAATTAGTGGGAAACAGATGTCCTGGAAGTGAGTTCCACAGTGATGCAGTGCGCCAGACAAAGGAGTTCTGGTAAAGCGATGTTCTAGGTGTTTCTAGTTGTACGACGAACTGGTGCGCTCCTGCCTTCTGTCGGGACTGTCTGGCAGGAGTTGCCAGGGGCGGGATTATGCGGGCCAAATCCTGGGAACATCTGCCGTGAAAGTATCTGTAAAACAGAGACATCTCGGCCACATGTCTGCGATGCTCCAGACTATCCAGATTCCGGGTCAACTCCGGATCGCCGACGAGACGCACAGCCCTCTTCTGAATGGAATTCAGCAGCTTTAGGGTATGCTTTGGTGCGGCACCCCAGATATGTGAGCAATATTCTAAGTACGGTCTTATTTGCGCTTTGTACAGCAAGAACAACTGCTGCGGTGTATAGAGTTTTTTGTTGCGAAATAGCGCACCAAGCTTCTGTGAGGCTGATTTTGCGATGTTAGCAACATGGTCATGCCATGACATATTGCTGTTGACCGAGACACCCAGCAGCCCGATTGACGAGGATGAAGGAATGGTCGATCCTGCCATAGTAATGTCAGGGCCCGCTGTATTGGCCCTCTTAGTAAACGTTGCTGCTTGGGTCTTTGCTGCATTGAACTGGACCAAATTTCGGTCGCCCCAAGTTTGAACTTTCTCTAGGTCTTGATTAATTGCTGTAATCTGCTCCTGTCTGCGGTGATGAGTCTCAGTCGCTGGTAAGGGTTTTTCTGATCTAAAGTGGGAGACAAGGGTACTGTCATCTACAAAACTGTAAACAGGATTATTGGTTTCGATCAGCAGGTCATTAATATAGATGAGGAACAGAGTTGGTGAAAGTATTGCGCCCTGAGGCACGCCCGCGTTGATGGTGAATGTGTCCGAGATGTGTCCATCGACTGCAACGTGTAGGGATCGGTTCTTAAGGAAACTGGCCAGCCAGCTGCAGAGAGAGGCGGGCAGTCCCAAGGACGGCAGTTTGTTGAGCAGTCCGTCATGCCAAACTCTGTCGAATGCCTTTGAAATATCCAACGCAATCGCTCGAGACTCTCCGTAGTTTTCAATTGCCCTACTCCATATATGAGTGACATAGGCCAATATATCTCCTGTCGATCTCTCTTTGCGAAAGCCGTATTGATTATCGCTGATTATTCTGTTGCTCTCGAGGTACTTGAGTAGTTGCTGGTTGACTACACGTTCCATGACTTTGGAGATTATTGGAAGCAAGGCAATTGGGCGATAGTTTGAGGGCGTGGTTTTCTTGCCTTTTTTTGGAACAGGTTGCACTCGGGCGTCTTTCCAAGAGGATGGGTAAATCCCTTTTCTCTAAGAAAGAGAAAAAAGCCTGGAAACAACGGGTGTTAGTTCGTTGGCGCAGTTCTTTAGCACGATGGCAGGTATTCCGTCCGGTCCTGATGCCTTATGCGTATCTAGTTCTTTAAGGATTTTGCGAATATCACGATGAGAAAACTTGACTTCTGCCATGGTGGTGTTGATGTTCGGTATAGCGGAGAGAGTCTTGCCTTGGGGCACGTCTAAGGTAGAGTACGATGAAAATATTTTGGCGAGCATGTTTGCTTTTTCCTTGGCTGTAACCGCCGTGATGCCACGTTCGTCCATCAAAGGTGGGAGAGACGTTTTTGTAAAGTTGTTACTTACTGCCTTTGCTACCGACCAGAAATTCCTGGAACCACTGGGGCATTGCAAAAGTTTATTCCTGATCCTTTGATTGTGTTTGTCCTTAGTTTCGTCGATCACACGCTTGCACTCGTTTCTCGCTTCGATAAAATAATTGCGATTTTCAGCGGTCTGATTTTGCTGCCAGTACTTATAGGCTTGCTGTTTCCTTCCTACAGCTATTTCGCATCTTTTGTCGAACCAGGGCTTTCCTTTTGATGGTAACTTGATGGAATTTGGGATGTATGCTTCCATTCCTGAGGAGATTACTTGCATGATCTCTTCGCAGCAATCTGACGGGTCATCAGTGGCAAAGCAGACGTCGAGCCAAGGAAAATCTAGGTAGAACTGCCTTAGATCGTCCCAGTTTACAGAATTGTAATGCCAGATTTTGCGAGGCAATGGTGGATCCTTCTGTATGGGTGGCAATTCACAAACCATTGTAATAAGTTTGTGGTCGGAGGTACCTAATGGCGGACCAACTGTAACCTTGTACTGGTCAGGATTGGTGGCCAGAAAAAGATCCAGGAGGGCGGCGAATTCGCCCCTCTCTGAGATTCGAGTTGGTTCGTCTACAAGTTGAGTAAGCCCGCAGCTGATGGCAAATGCTTCAGCTTCTCTACCTTCGTTGTCGGTCTTGTTGTGATGTTTGAGCCAATTGGTGTTGTGGGCATTGAAGTCTCCCAGAACGATTATTTCTGAACTGGGGTGATCGACCTGTATTGAGTCAAAAGTGGTAGCTAGTGTTGAGAAAAAGCTTTGGTAGGCTCTATCGCTCGGAGGGCGATAGAGACAACATATAAACTTGGTTAATCCCTGGGCGGTGAACTTGAGCCACATGACGTCAAGGTTGTTCGGTTCGAGTGTTTCCGGTGACATGAAAGGTCGCTTCGGACAAAAAGGCATATTCCGAACTTACATCTAAATCGGGTATGTAAGTCGTAACCAGGATAGAGGTAGTTCACTGTTGTTGTTGTAGAACATACTTGTGTGTCTGTAAGGGCTAATATGTGTGGTCTATTTGCTTGTAGATGTTGGTGTACCGAATTTATGTTTGTATGTAGGCCTCTTATGTTCCAGAAATCTATTCTAAATTGGTTCGGTATCTTTGCTGTCGGTGAAATGCGGAATGAAGGGCTCCCAGGGCCACCCAGCGCCCGGAGATCCGAATGGCCGGGGAGTTTACTTCCGGAATATTTTGATCCTGGAAGCACCATCATGTCCATATATGCCTACTGTGGAACCCGGGACCACCAGCGCGGAAGCGGAACGTGATTTGGGAAAACCACTTAGCGCTTCCCAATTCTGGTGGGGTGGTCTTTCACCGGACGATGCGAGTAGGCTTATGCATCTACCACCTAGGGCCGCTTCTACTCGAAGCATCGACCTCAGACTCACTCCCTTGGCGGTCCCTAGTCTGACAGGGCTAAAAATGGGGTTTGTTGGATCACTCCCCAGTGATCAGCTCCAGACTTTGTACTTTGGTGTTCTCCAGCCTGGAGGATGACAATGGGATTTGATGGGCCACATCCCGTGGCAACTCGGAATGGTGGGGGCGTCACTCCCCGTAATCAAACTGCTCTCACCCGTTTGATGTTCCTGCCAGCCAATACAATGCAGCCCCTCTTGTCACAAACTGTCATTGATCGGCCCCAGACTTTGTACTTTGGTGTTCTCCAGCCTGGGGGAGGACGATGGGATTTGGTGTGCCATATCCCATAGCAACTCGGAATGGCGGGGGCGTCACTCCCCGTAATCAAACTTCTCTCACCAGTTTGACGTTCCTACCAGCCAATACAATGCAGCCCCTCTTGTCACAAACTGTGATTGATCAGCTCCAGACTTTGTACTTTGGTGTCCTCCAGCCTGGGGGAGGACGATGGGATTTGGTGTGCCATATCCCATGGCAACTCGGAATGGCGGGGGCGTCACTCCCCGTAATCAAACTCCTCTCACCAGTTTGACATTCCTGCCAGCTTTGACGTTCCTGCCACTCTATGTATTGAGTATATCAATGAACAGTGTTACAATCTTGATAGCTAAGATATTAATTAATTGATGATACGCAGCTACGTTACATTAAAACCTATGAACTCTAATCAGGTCAGCTGTATTGCTGTCGTGTGTAATCGTATGCAGTTTATAAACGGTGTTATCATAATATTTAATAGTTACTATATCCTGTCGATTATATACAAGTTATATACTTAGGTATACCGTTACACCTCCTCCCTTTTCCAAGAAAAAATTTTCCTACACCTACAATTTTTCTTTTTTTTTTCGATATGTAACCAATGAAATATTTTAAAGTACATTTGTGTATATGTAACCTTATGTAGCAATGATTTACTTAATCCTGTTTCTTTTAACATATAAAGCCTGTTCTTATGACTATACAATACTTATACTATAAGATATGGAAATAGAAGGGAGTGTTTGTTAGTGAAAATATTAAGAAAGAATTCATATGACAGATATGGAAATATAAGAAGTGGAGCTCCGTTTGTCTTAAATTTATCTTACATCTATAGGTAATGCATTTAATAATACGTAACATAACCAGTCTAACATATATAATAATATAAACATGATATATATAATTTTCTATTCTATAATAACATCACAAGTCTATCAATGCATGACATCCATCGTTCTGTGCATAAAAAGGGATGCACATCATTATGCATCTAAAGGCATTTGAATCATAGTATTAATTATACTTAAAAGAAAAAAAATCCATGGTAATAAACCCCATTTAGCTTTAATAATAGCAGTACTTTGATGTGATTTTATTTTTCAATAGTTGTGCCTAATAATGTGCCTTATTAAGAAATAAAATGTTATCTATATATTTCAGCAGCAGCTGTTTTGCTTTATATATTAGGTTGATGCATAAGTTCGTAGCGTTTTTTTTCAAAATCTTAATTTATTGAATTTAGGTAAACAATACCCAGAAACTACTAAACAGGATATTCACCTCCATTGTTTACAACAGTTTACCAATGTTCTGGCAATTTTTCTATTCCACGCCTGAAAAAATTGGGTGGTTTACAGTTGAAAAATTCATCTTGCTAATTCTGAAGATCAGCTTCGTTATCAAAGGAGTTACCTCGCAGGTTGTTAGATAAAGACCGGTAAAAAGCAAAAATCTATTGGAGAAATGTCAGGAGAATAAGGTGGATGGAGGATGTGGAACAACTTTCCAACTCAGTTCTTGGATAGCCGCTTTTGTAATGCTAGCAGTATGCGGGTAAGCGTTATGCACAGATGTGTACTCTGTGACTTTTGCTGTTGTCGCTCAACACCTACGGTACCCATACACCAAGTTTTTGTACTCTGCCCATAGAATGCAGATGTCGTACGCTCGTTGATTGGTCACAATTCATCAAATCAGCTAATTCCTTAGTTGACTGACGCGGATCGTCATGAATTAAAGCGTTTAAAGGAGCTTCGTTAAAATCGGTTGGCTCCCTGAACATGGAGAGGCATTCATGTCAAAAATACTACCTCCAAAAGAAGCAAAGCATTTTCATGTCGTATTTTCCCCAGTAGCGGTCTCCCCGTACAAAGTGCCAATGGTTCTAACGGCCTCCGACGCTTTTGATTCACGGTTAAACTCAAACAAGGGGATATGTCGGAAATGTTCATTTTTTCCTACCTGGCACTCAATTTTCTTTAACTGATAATTAAAACTAAGTTTCTTAAAAATCAAACAATTTAAGGCGTTTTTAAGAGCACAATACTGTAGCACTAAAATAGCATTCACAAATAAAATATACGTTTCATTCCAAGGCACTCTTGTCTCGAGGAACTGAAAACGCTACGGACTTATGCATCAGCCTAATACTTAAACATTTAATTAGTTGTATTTTATGTAGCAACACCTGTATATCTGATTATTTTAAATCTATACTTAGGTATGTTTTGGTTGCCCTTTTCTAATTTGGTTAACTTTAAAAAAATAAGTTATTTTATAACCTTTTATATCTTTTTTTCTATAGAAGTCTAATTATGGTCGTTTAATTATCATGTAATAGTATATTATTTTATATGGAGGAAAAGTGATACTTTTCATGGCGCGCTCGTGTTTAACAGCCGAACGGAGTGAGGCTGGTAATAGAGAGCAAGCCATGAAAAGTAACTTTTCCTCCAAATAAAATATGCTGTTTTTTCTTCAAATGTCGACAAATTAATGCAAAAACATCTCTTTTTAATAGTAATAATATCTAATTATTATTAAAGATAAATGGGTTCGCAAGGCGGCTTAGACCACGGTCGTAGGTGGCCTTGCTTAGACCGGTGTCGATGAATTTAACATAAAGCTGTCAGTGGACACTGTCAACAATAATTATTTTTTTAAGATGGCGTCTCCGATTGCGTTTTAATTCCGTATTGATAAGCAGTTATTGAGTAAGTTCGATTAAATAATAACCAATTTGTTCCTAAATTAGTGATTTTTAGAAATGCAGTCAGAAATTGAGTGGTAAATACAAATTGTAGTTTAATAAATCTTGAGTTGTTGACGCTTATTTTGTTGTCTGTTTGTATTGTATCTATGTTGCTATGACAACACTTTTACCTCCGCCGGCGGAAAAGTGAAAAGTAAAGCTCCGGCGGAGGAAAAACGAAACTTCACGGCCGCCTACACAGTCGAGTAATGACGGATTTACTGACGTTTGAAGAAAAAAATATATTATGATTCAGGTCGTATACTTTCTTAGTTTGAAAGAACTTATTTAAACCTATC
This sequence comes from Pissodes strobi, assembly GCA_016904865.1. Classification (NCBI taxonomy): domain Eukaryota; kingdom Metazoa; phylum Arthropoda; class Insecta; order Coleoptera; family Curculionidae; genus Pissodes; species Pissodes strobi. The sequence continues at coordinate 6,409 of JAEQML010064510.1, read as the reverse complement.
TTCTCTCTTTTTCTTATATTTATTTATTGTCATTTGTTTGTTTATTTATACTCCGCTACACTCGCTTAAACCTCATTTTATTATTACCTTATACCTTTTTCTTTACGAATTACCGCCTTTGGCGTAGTTCATATCTTTATTTTATTGCCAAACTCTGGTCACCTGCCTTTTTAGCCAAGACTGGTATTTCTGTAAAGAATATACTGCCATTAGCGAACATTGTTTGCAATTCTTATATAATAGACTCCTCCAGATGTATTGTGGACCGGTCCTTTTGGAGTCTTTTATTTATACACGTGTTTACTATTTATATTACTTTCATATTTTATCCTTATTTCTCCCAGATCTTTCGACGATGTACCTAAGTCTTACGCCGATCAAGATTTCTGGTTAGTGATCACTTTATAATATGTATTTACATTATTGAGATATCTGCGGGGTTTGTCTTTCTTCCCATCTCTTCCCATTTCAATCGAATCTCTCAACATTTCATCGCGCGCCAATGCCGATCGAAAATTTTACTTCAATATATTGTCACATTTAGGGTAAAATAATTAATAAATCGTGTTTCGAGCATTTTACTGTCACATCGTTAAACAAAAAGATTTAAAAATAAAACATGAAAATGAGAACGAAAAAAACCAAAGGATCGAAGCTGAGAGCGTTTTAACAAAAAAAAACTAGAAAGTTTAGAAAGCGAAATTAAAATAATAGAAGTTAGGGGAAATAATAAAATTTCCTTGTCTGTGAGGTTTTCTTTAGAAAGCTTACTCGCTTCTATGGATGACGTCAAACCTAATTTTATTATTGTATATGACCCCATGTAAGAAATCAGAAAAGATATTGGGACAGTATACAAGAATAAAATTTTCAAAAATAGCTTTCTGCGTCGGTTTTTCATTTCAGTCTAACAGAATATTCCTAGTTTCTCTAACTTTCTCGAAGTTCCATACATAGTGTGAACCTACGTTCTATAAAGAGTTTATTTTCAATCCAAGGTTGTCTCTCGATAAAAATAATACTTAATAAAAAAAAATTAATTCTTAATTACTAATTATTTAAATTTATATTTCGCATGTTTATTTCTCTTTTCTTTTTCGGAAGTAATCGAATATATAAATATTAAGTTATTATATTGTTTCTTTTGGTTCTTTGATTTTATTGAACCTGGCCTGGTACAAATTTATACAACTAACAATTAGAAAAAAAAACTGAAATACACACAATTAACCTTCGTTCGCACTGAATAAGTGAAACTACTTGCAAGGTATACTCGCCCTTTTCTGTGTACATAACAGCACTAAATTATCTATTGCAAAGAACGGACTATATTAACCGTATTTTACGTATAAAATTATATTAGTGGTAATATTAGAACACAATAATAGCTCGAATTTGCTTTCCAACTGTCGTTTTGCTCGATTTATTAATTAGTTAATAATATCTCATTATTTTCAAATCCATAAAAATTTTTCATTCCATGTTCTCACAGATTATTAAGTTACGCTATTTGTGATGTTAAAATTTAATCTGCGAATCTAGATAATAGCCATTTTGATTTTCTTATTACCTTATTTTACAATGTCCCAAATTTGCGAATTTATTTAACACAATTCCGTCTATTTAGTAAAAATTTCACTACTGCCTTTGTGGCATTATCTATTCCGACATGGTACAGTATCGCGGTACGGTTACTTGCTTGCGTGTTTATAGAAATCTACCATCAGGGAGGCTGGATGCCTCTGGCGGTAGTCCGACCTCAGCTGCGCGACTACGTAAGTTTCCCATGTATTATTTGGTATTAGTTATACATAAATAAGTACTATTTAATTTGTATCATCTAATTTTCCGAGTCATTTTCTATATTCAATATCAAAGGAAATAAAAAAACAAACAACATCACAAGTTTTTTCCTAAATTGAAAACTAAGCGAGCTACAGCAAGTTGGATTTAAACCAACTAGAACTTGGTACAGTAAATGACTTGGGAGTCCCTGCATATATGAATATATTAGGTATATGGTATTATTTAATTGATATGTATAATTTTTTTTAACCTTGATATGCATGGGTGTTTTCGCCGGCCCAAATATGATTGCTGGGGACATTTCTGATAGAATCTGTAAACATTATTTCATGGTCAAACAATGGATTATGCGAAATTTTCTCCAGAAGCCAATGACAAAAATTAACAGACAAAGGAAATATTTTATGACACGAGTATAACAAAAAATTGGGCAGATTTTTCAAAGTAGAACGTGCGAGAGATTCAAATTATTTCCAATTTTTCTAGCACTAAGTTCCGGATTTTCATTAATCGAATTTAAAACTGCTTCTACAATTTCTGAAGTTCTTACAGCCCGATGGGCCCCTTTTAATTCATTATTTGCCTTCAAAGTACATGTTTCAGTCAACCTTCTATCAAAGAAAATTCATAGTAGTAGAATTTTCTTTCCTTCTATGGACTTTGCAAATGTTCTCCTAATCTGGTATGACTATTAGAAGAGCGCTCTTGATACAATCGCCTAGCTTCCGGCGATCTGCCAAACCATGCATGCATGACATGACATTACAATGTAATAGCAAGTCTGCCAACTCCTCATTAGTAAACTCAACCATTAATTTTCAAAATAATAATGCTCATTGCTCAATGCTTTATTTTATCATATTTTAAACACCAAATTACTAAAACGCGAAGACCTGAATTTAAAAACTGAACTGTCAACATAAATGTCAACATAATTAATAATTCTTACAGTCACAGCCTACTTATAACAATGATACGTTATAATTCTTTTCAAATGAAGCAATAGTTTTCGAAAATATGAAGTGGTATACGTAAACTCTAAAGTGTATTTTTGAAATCCTTATCATTTTTGAGCAGATTTGATCTATTGAATTTTTGATGTGTAAACATCTTACGTGGCGGTATGAGGGTAAATCTCGGGAAAATGGACGGAAGTGTGGGGGAAATGAATTTTCGCTCTAAAATCCACGACAAATTCGTCCGCATAAAAAAATCCGAATTTTCGGATTTCAATACAATTTTGCCATTTAAAATAGTTTTTAAACGGATTTTAGACGATAAAAAAGCATATCATTATTTTAAATTAAACGAACTGTCAAAAGTATTATTCAGATGCCCCATATAATATGAGATGTCCAGACGTTTAAAACAATATTGAGTCATAGCCCTCTTCTAAAATTTGCAAAATTTGTTTATTGACTTTCCCAAATCCATCGAGATAAAATATAAAGGAGGCGACATTACGTGATCGACGTATGTTTGTTTACTTCCGCCATGTTGTTACTACACTTCTGTCACCGCATGGAGAGAGAGAGGTTTCTATCCGCTTAAATTGTATTTTTTAAAAGATTTTTGTGATACTTTTGCTAGTTTTGAGTAAATCATTATGGTGTCTTGTGCTATGCGCAGTTGCTGTAGCAGAGACGATATAGACAAGAAGAAATAAAGTGTTTTTTGGCGTATTTTTGAAACGCGAAATTGCTATTTTGGGTGTTGGGGGCATCTCTTGTGATAACATATTTAATGCTATTTTCAAGTATTTTGTGTTTCAAATACTTTTTCTAATTTAGTTACACACAGTTTCGACCAGTCTGTATTTGACAGTCACAGAATTTTGTTGAACAAAAGTGTAATTGAAAGGTATTTAAATATTAGAATAATTTATTTAGCAAAAAGTAAGCAAAGTAAAGACACTAATATAAGGCATCAAAGTAACAAGAATGTATTATTTAAAGGACAATAAATAAATAAGGTTTTATACATTTTGATTTTTTTTATATTTGCCTTCTTAAATTTAGCCTGCATAAAAGAATGTGTAACAGGTGCTGAAAATAGTACTTTTCACACGAGCGGAACAGTTTGCTATCATAAAGTCACACAAGTGTGAAAAACGGATTTCAAATGTGTTCCGCACTTCTTTTTCTATAATTTAAGCATATTTTTGTATCTTTAATAATGAAACAGTTGCTAAAGATAAAAGCTAAATTTGAATAACCAAATTATTATGTATAACTTTTGTACTAGCTTGATAACTAAGTAACGAAGGTTCTCAGTCAGGTCAACTCGATTTTTGCGTTTGTGGTATTTTAAATTAAGATAAATCAAAACTATGAATAAATGATTATAAACAAATAGTTCGTCTCTGATAAAGTAGCCATATTGTTCCTACACTTAGCCACGCCTACCGATACCGTCTTCTATCGTATTATTCAAATGGTGATAGCGTCTCCTTTTTATCTCGATGCCCAAATCAAAGGACGACGTCCAAGATGAGTAGCTGGTAGTAAATAAGCTGTGTAGATTTCCGTATCGAATTTGTGCAGTGAATTAATCCACTCCGAAGCTGCCAGTACGTATTATTAAAGAATCCTAACTAATATTATAAATGTGAATGTGTTTGTTTGTTTGTTGCTTACGCTTTCACGCATAAACTGTGCCGATCATCATGAAATTTTGCACAGATGTTTTCAAGAGTATAGTAAAGAACATAGGACACTTTTAGCTTTTACCCGCGGCTTCGCTCGCGTTGATTTTTACGGTTAGTTTTAATCCTATTTTTTATTTTCTTGAGGTTATATTTGTAAAAAAAATGTTCTTGATTTTGGGCATGCCTTGGGTTAGTTTTTGTTCGTTGCGCCCCTGTAGCCAGCGAAGCAAGCTATGCGTGAAGTGTAATATTAGACATTCTAGTGGAAACGTTACAAATGTAACGCACGTCAGGCGGTATCTGTGACGGGAATGTGTTTTGCAGGCTGTCTGTAACCGTTAGTGTAAAACGTGTTCATTCTAACGCTAGGCACCTATTCCAAATAAGTGGTTGCCTATATTCAGGCGTCACGCGACTTAAAGTGGCATTAGATTTTCATGTCGATGATGTCGATATAGGATATGTTTACACATCAGTGTCTCGAATATTAGCAGACTTGCTCAATTTTTTTAGTACGCCGTTGCCGCCCGGTTTTCGCTTAAAAAAATAAAATCTATTTCTGAAGCCAAATAATCAATTAAAGAGGATCCATCGGACTGTACGAACTCCAGAAATTGAAGAAGCAATTTTAAATTCGATTGATGAACATCCAGAACTTAGTGCTAGTAAAATTGGAAATAATTTGAATCTCTCGCACCTTCTAGTTTGGAAAATTCTGCACGATTTTCTGTTATACCCGTATCATATTCAACGGGTCAGAGCATTACTTCCCGGAGAGTTTCATTTGCGAGTAAATTTTTGTAATTGGTTTCTGGAGAAAATTGCTCATAATCTCTTATTTGACCATGAAATAATGTTTACAGGTGAAACTAAATTTTCTAAAAACGCTCTCAGAAATTTCCACAAAAATCATATTTGGGTCGGCAAAACCCCCTTGCATACATGTATCTAGGTAGAAAAATGTGTACATATCAATTAAATATACAATATTCTTAATATATTCATATATACAGGGACTCCAAGTCATTTACTTTACTAAGTTGGTTTAAATCCAACTTAAAGTAAAAAATGAAAAATTTTTCAGATTTTTGACGAACTGTGTAGCTAGCTTAGTTTTAAATTTAGGAAAAAACTTTTCATATGAGAGTTGTTTGGTTTTTTATTCCCTTTCAAATTTAATATAGGATAGCTTTTGTTAGGACATATAGAACAGGAGTTATAGCTGAAAATTCGGAAAAAGTGCCAACATTTTGAGGTTTTATGGTTACAGTTAGTTGCGCCAAAGGTTCAGGAGGTCGAAAACTTAGTGTCGACAATGTATACAAGACAAAAAAAAAAATAAAATCTTCTACCTGATTTGCTTCGAGGTTGACACCCATTTTACGATCCCGTTATTAGACTACTTGGAAATAACTCTTATTCGGCGACACGAACGTATTACCAGGACTCCCAAAAACTTTATATTTTCTCTGAGAAATCACCCACAGTTAAAAAAAATCTAAACGATTCTTTGAGGCCACTAGTTTATATTATTATAATGTTTAAGTGAATGCACTGCAGTACATATTTTAAGGGAAAAAAATTAAATTTAACCGGAATTTTTTAACTCTGGTTAAATAAAAAAAATAGTGTCAAACGATAGCTTATGAAACACCAAGATAGGACAGTGCAAACCATTTTGCTCTATGTTTAGTCGTTTACATTTTACAGGCGATCAAACTTGGTAAATGGTCGATTTTCAACTGTCAATATTTGAAAAACAATTGGAGATAGGTCTAGAATTCTCCGTTAAATCCAATAATTCTACTGTTTAGTAGAAGCGGCAACACTGCATTGTCGAAAATATTTTAGCAAGGTAGAGCATATCCGTTTATGTAAGCGGAAAAATTTTCAGAATAATCCGTTGAGTGGTTCGCCAGAAACGTCTAATATGCCATCCATCGTGGGACACCCTGT
>MU193794.1:0-16472 GCA_016904865.1 Pissodes strobi | reverse complement strand
AGTTATTCGTGGTTCGTTCTAGTCGTGGTTCGTTCCAAGCAGTTGAGAATGTACTTAATTGCATTGAGACATTGAAAATAAATGAGAATGGCTTAAGCAAAGCAGGAGCGCAATCTCACAAGTTAATTAATGAAAATGTAATTGTTTGTTTTTTACAATAAAAAATGCCAATATTGGTTGCTATTTTATTTACGATCGAGTTTCATTGGAATAGAACACGACTTTAGGTCACATTTCAGTTTACATTGAAAATAGTAAATACATAAAATTTACATTTATCAGCGGGGGGCTCATTAATGTATTTGCCCTGGGGCCCCAAGTAATATATTATTACGCCACTGATGCATATTAATGCTATAGTTTAAAGATCTCAATAAATGTTGTGACAATAATTTAAAACCGAAAAATACAGTAATAATTAAAAAATGCAGTACCGTGACAAACAGAGAAGCTAAGAATCCCTTCAGAAATATTTTGAGATGAATCCTTTCCAGAAGTATGTAACATGATTACATAAGATCCTCACGATATTTCCAATTTCAATAGCTGATTGCGATAATAATATAGGTGTTTAACGACCTGTATATTTGGATCGAAGTTTTTCATAAATTAATTCATTTGGCTTTGGAAACTTGTCCGATTTTAGTCGTAGTTCAAGCAGCCGAAGTGTCTCAATTTCAAAAACTGAACGTGGTTTCTAGCTTCTGCAATTCTGACACTCAGACACTCTGAACAAGTAAAGGAACCGATGCGACCGATATATCGCATCTCATTTTTATATTCATTCCTTCAGAAAAACTGCGATGATCATGACTGATTTAAATATACATTTTTGTTACTTTTTGTGTATACGAGTATAGTTTATACATGTTTACTTATATCAAACAGATTAACAAGATTATTTTGTAGTTCAATCAGTATTATATTAACCACTATGCAATTCCTTTAGCTAATTTTGCTTGTAAGTTTATGCTGTTTATGTTTATTAAAATTGTTTCTATTGTTTAATACAAGCGAACTATGTGTTGCGTGCTCAAATGGATGTAAAGTAAGCGGTAATGGTAGCAATTTATTATTCGATCGATCCTTCTGTTTTTAACTTTTTGTGAATATAGCCCTTTCAGATTTTTGGAAACAATGAATCTAAATGCAGTTTTAAAATTTTCGTAAAAATATTTAACGTCAAGGTATTCCCAATAATAAATAAATAATCTCCAGGAGCCCTAGTATACTATCCGATCGTCTGTATTTTAGTATTTTGTTTAATTATCCTTGTATCTAAAAAAGGTATTTGATTGTTCACTTCTCTTTCAATCCTGAATTGTAATTTTGGGTGGTAATTATTAAAAAATAAAATAAGTTCATTTATTTCATCAACAGTTGTTTTATAATAAAATTTAGTTGAAAAGTTAAATTTTCTAAACATTGATCTAATAAATCATCGATTACATATTGAGCAGTGATTGGAGAAATAGAACTACCCATTGGGGTTCCACAAACTTGTTTGTAAAATTTATTATTTAAAAAATGGTTAGAATTGAAGATTATTTTAATAAATATATCATTTTGATACCTTGCCATAATTATCAAATATATTGACCCAATGTTTATTGATAATATTGATTTATTAAATTAATTGGTATATGTTGATAAAGTGTGGTTTAACTTCTAGACTGATTAATGTATGATTTGCAGGTATTAATTCGTTATTTTTTAAATTTTGAAAATTCAAAAGATTCTTTAATAAAATAGCTATTAGATTTATTATATGAAGTTGTCAAAATATTAGATATTAACTATGGTAATTTTTGCTTTGATTACAAGAAACAATAGGTCTTAAAGGTAGAATTATTTTCTATTATTTTGGTTGGGTCATTGTTAACTGAAAAATAAAAATATTTATCTTCAAGTAAATCATTGGTGTATTGTTGTTTATCAATTAATAATGTTATGTTGCCTTTATCAAATTTAGTAACTAAAATATGTCGATAATCTTTCAAAGAAAAATTTATTTTCGAAAAAAAAAAATATTGATTAAATGATCTACATGTTTATTAGAGTGAAAATAATTAGTAATTATGTTTGTAAGTTTAGCTCCAAATAAATTATTTTTCTTAAATATCATTATGTTATATATTTATTTATATAAACAATGTTAATATTAAATCCATAGATAATATTTTCAATGTCTGATAGTAGGGAAGAGATTGAAATATCTTTAATATTTGGAGGATCACGATATGCTATGCTATTTTTTCGATACGCTATTGTGGCTATTTTGAATGCGCATATCCATGTTTATCAGAAAATATTAAATTCCTAAGTTCCGCAGTTGGATTTCTTTGAGATTTATTATTTTTCAAAAACTAAATATGCCATTTGTTGCAAAAAGTTTTAAAATATAAGAGGGCGATCGGTTAGTAATCTAGAGCCTCTGAGGTAATTATTAACTAACTGCTCATCGAAATTTCTAGTCTCCGCCGCTGAATTCTTTTATGATTCATTATTTCTAACTTCCAACAACATAAAATGCGTATTCTTGTAAAAAGTCAAAAAATAATCAGCCGATCGGATAATAAACTAGGGCCAATTAAGTGACCTATTTATTTACTGCGCTGATACTTTAATGTCAAATATTTTTACGAAGGCGTGAACGTTTCTAATCTCCGCCACTGGAGATTTATTATTTCCCATTATTTAGAAAAACTATTTTCGCAAAGAGTTAAAAAAAATAGACTGACATTCGGTGGATAATAAATATAGACGTTTTAAGACCAATTTCGGTGTCGGAAAAGACTTTCCTTAGGCATCAGATTTTTTGCCCTATAAATCGGTGCGATCGGATTATAAACTATCCGTTGACATCGTCATTGTTTACTTACTTAAAGGATCCAATTTTATGTAAATTACAACATAGTAATTATCCACTTTATCCAGTGGTGACCGATAGCAGTTGCTTTTTTATAGAGACCGACCGAATTTCGTTTTCGGTTTCGGCCATTTTCGGCCAAAATATCCTTTTCGGCCAAATTTCGTTTTCGCCCAAAAAAAAAAGAAACTTTTCGGTCACGAAGCCGAAAAAAATTATTGGTGGTCTCGTCGCCAGTGTCACTTTTGCTGGCTGATCAGGATCACATAACACGGTTAGATGGTTACTTCCGCTTCGTTCTCGGGAATGATCGTGATGATATGATAATAATAAAGCGAATACGAATCGAATAAGCTATCTATATATGACCAATGACGAGGCATTTGCCAGAAGACAGAATGAGATTTGATTTCTATTTCGAGAAGTGAAGAAGCACGTGGTTCCTCTCCTGATATTTTATTTGTAATCTTATTGGTTTTCACTGAAATTTCTATAAATTGTGACAACAGAAATTTGATTTTTTTTTATTTTTTCGTTTTCGATTTTACACCGAATTTCGTTTTGGTTTTCGGCCGAAACAGAACTTTATTCCGAATATTGTCTTCGGTTTGGGTGTTCGGGCGAAAAAGGACTTTATGCCGCATTTCATTTTCGGTTTCGGCCGAAAAAAAAAACGGTTTTCGGTCGGTTCTACTAAACAGGAGCAAAGTAAAATACGTCATCGCTACTAGATAACTGTGCTCGAATCAGCGGGCGTCCAATCCGATTTTTGATCGAATTTATGTTTAGACAACAGTGATATTTTGACCTTCAGATGCCCGAATCCCTTATAATCGTCTCAGACAATCAGATTGAAAAATCTGATGTACCGGCCTTAATTATAAATTTCAGCTGTTAGTTAAATTAACATTTAAATTAATTGGCGGTATATGGAACAAAAATTGTTGGGAAAAGAGAAAATTTACAGGGTGGCTCGAATTCGAGACTGTGTATGGGAGTGGAGTGGAGATCAAATTAGGGCAAAATTGCACATAAGGTGCTTAACAATAAGCCGTTTAGAAAGTTTTCAAATTTCGAGGATTTCCTGATATACCCGGAAAGAAACGAAATTTTGAAAAATCGTTTTATTTTCTCCTGGGCTTATTTAAAAACGGATTTTAATTGATTTATACTTTTGTATTGCCAGTCCTTCCACTCTATCTAATGGTGGTATCCAATTTGAAATTCGACGTTTCGTCTTTATACAACTTTCTTTTTTTAAATACGAACTTTAATCATATAGATATTTGTTTTCAAAAGTAACTTAAAATATTCAAAATTACCCCAAGGCAAAATTAATAATTAAAAAAAATAAAATAAGATTTTAAAAAAGTTAAAAACAGATATTCATATTAATGACGCCAATATCATCTGAAAAACGATAAAAAAATTAAAGTTCATAAATTTTTTTAAATAACTTATTCTGTTTTGACGTAATTTTAATAGTAAGAGTTTTTATATTCTATAAAAATATTTTATTTTGTTTTTGTGTTAAGTGAGAAATTGAAGTATTTATTTTTAATAAAAATAAAAAGAAAAACAGTAAAAAAAGAAGTTCGTTTATTATTTACCCCAAAGCAAAGAATAAAATAATTCAAAAAACACATATTCATATTAATAACCTCATTATCCTCTGAAAACGATAAAATTAATTATATAATATAATTAAAGTTCGTATTTAAAAAAAAAAAGTTGATGATGACCCCTTGAAGACGAAACGTATGATTCCAAACTGGATACCATCATTGGACAGAGTGGAAAAGTGCAATTTAATTTGAAATCCGTTTTTAAATAAGCCGTCTTCAAAATTTCGTATTTTCCGGATATCTCCTGCCATTGAGGGAACCTGAGATGAGCTAAGCAATCATGCATGATTAATGCGAAATCTTTACTTATCAATACCGCGTGGATTAGACAAAATTTTAGAAAGAGGTTGAGCCATGCCAATATTAATAGAACGTCATAAAAAATAACGATTGCTTCTTAATTTCTTATAACAGTTCGTTTGTATAATTATTTTGAAATTTTGTTAATATAAACTTTTTCACAATATGTGTCTCGTTCAGTATTTAAATCGTAACATGTATTAGGTATTTAGTTAAAAGATGCAACATTAAGGAGGAAAATTATTATCTTTTTGTTCAAAATTTGTACATACTTAAAAAAAATTGTTTTAAAATCTTAAAAGTCAGTAAACAAGAATAATAATTTGCATCTAAATCAGTTTTTGAATTTTAATTCAAATTCTTTGATTTGTATGCATGGGGCCCTGTTTACTGAATATTCAACCATATATTTTTGAACTTTATAAAACCATGGGAAGGTTTACAACGCACAATCCTTGTCCCACACTTCATTGAACACGACAGTACCATTCCATTTAAAAAGTAGCCTAGAAATTCACTTTTTGGTAAAACAATCTTGAGGGTATTAGTACACTGCGACCTGTATAGGTCTATTGTGTCCTCCTTCCTTGGAGCTACCACTAATGTGAGGCTTAATCAGGGTATCCAGCTTCAGTGCTTTGATCAAAGCAACTAGTCTGGATGGTTCTATGGATAGAAGTCCTCCCAGAGAGATATAGATAGATATATGTGTGGAGAAGGCGTCATCACCTTTATATCACTGCGACCTGTAAGATCTATTGTAACCCTCCTTGTACTTAGAGTATTGTGTCCAACCGTGTCTTCTTGATCAGACTCCAAAATCTCGACAGTGGCTCCATGATGTAGCTTAACGCTTCTGGATTGGATGTCCCCGCAGCTTCGAAGCGCAACCTCGAAAGTCCTTCACAGTGGCAGAGAATGTGTTTTGCCGACTCCTTCCCTTCCTGGCAGGACCTACACAGGGTTTCATCCACCAGGCCTATCATCATAGGTCTCTTTAGTCGTCAGTGTCCTGTTAGAGTAGTCCCATATGATTCTTATTGACTTCCGACGAGTCTGCTGTTAGTTTTGCCGAAGGTTTGCTGCTGAAATATTTGGCATGTCTATGTCCCGGTAGATTAAACCACCACCTCTGGGACGCTTCTTCTATACCTTTATGAATGGATGTCTTGACTATGGGCCTTGCGATTCCGCAAAATGGTTCTGGTCCTGTTAGTGGCTGGGACGAGCCTTCTCGGGCTAATTCGTCTGCCATCTCGTTGCCTCCATGGCCTTCGTGTCCTGGCGCCCACACCAAGGTCACTTTTCTATTAAGCCTTCTCATTTCGTTCAACAGATGTATACAGTCCAATACTAGCTTTGATGTTACTATATTTGAAGATACTGCTGGATTGCTGCTTGGTTTTCGAAGTAGATAACGACTGTCTTGTTGCTCACCTTCCTCCTCGTCCTCCCAGAACCGGCAACTGTCCTCGTTTTCAATTTTTATTCTCTCCAGGTGCGGAGGATGCGGAGATTGTTCTTACTCAATGCTATAAGAGTTTTTGATCTTCCTGGATGAGGGGGACCTAGAAACATATTTAATTGCCTTAACCTTGGAAGACGTTCCCATAAACTGATCCATTTGGTTCGCTCTTCTTTCCTGATCTCTTCCTTGGAGGTGTGCATCCCTATGCCACAGAAAGGTTCCAGTCCTAAAAGCGGAGTTTTTGCTCCTACTTTTGACAATTGGTCTGTTTTTCAGTGCCTTCGATCCCAGTGTGTCCTGGTATCCATTGAAGGGATAGTTTGTTATTCTTGTCTAGTTCGTTTAGCCTATCTAGGCATTCCATGCGATTCTGGAGCTGATTGTTAGGTGAGCTCAGCACCTTGATGGTTACTTGACTGTTTGAGAAAATGACAATCTCCTTCTTCCTATAGTTTCTGTCAAGGCTGAACTGTGCATATCTTCCCATGGCGTTAATTTCCGCCTGGAATATGTCCGGGTATTTTCCCATTGCTTCAGAGAATTTGAGTCATGACCCAAATACTCCGGCTCCGGTACCCTGTTCAGCTCTTGACCATCTGTATACCATTTTATGGCACTTTGCTGCTATGTGAGAATGCAAATGATATTCTTTTTATACTCTTCTCTACTTCTTATAACAACCGTGAAGTACTTTTTCAAAATTTTATCTTTTCACTATATCATCCCTGGTGAGACCAAAAAGTGGTGTATGCTTTGTCAGGGATGTCACTCTTTCTAAGCTATCCTCCCTCGCCTTGTGGTTCTAGTCATTGCAGTTTATGTTAAACTTGGCAACACCTGTAGATTGTGTTTAAGTTAAGCTTTCAACTAATAAAAACTTTATCGGGATATCTTTAAAAATATAGAAGATAAGGGGGGAAGTATATATACTATATAGGATATAGCCATTCTAAAAAATCGGCTAAAATTAGCAATAAGTCCCTTAAAATTTTATATAACCCAACCTGTAGGTTAACCTATTAAGAAAATGTCCATTCTTTTCTTTCCATATATCCTAAAATCACATTATAGTATAGAAGCATTAAAACAAAACACTGAGCTTGTTTACTTGAAACAGACGTTTAATTTTTTTTGCCCAGGATATGGACTTCAAAAACGCTCCGAAGAAAAGGACTACAAACTTCCGTGAAGACGAAACGAGATTGCTGATCCAGTTATGGGGCAGTCCGACCGTACAAAACAAACTGTACCTTACACATCGGAAAGCCCCTGTAATGCGACTTATCGCTGCCAATATGCAAAAACACGGGTTCTATCGAACTCCGGACGAAATCAAGACTCGAATTAGGAATCTAAAGTGTCTTTACCATAGAATCAAAAAATCTATGGCCACAGGTACCGGGTTTGGTACGGTGGACCCTGACTGGCCTCATTACAAATCTATGGATGAAATTTTGAGCAAGAAAAACGCCTTGCGACAAAGTTTAGTGTATAATCACAATTTACTCAGCGAAGTAAACGCGGAGATCAAAGACGAAATTGAAGATATCGAAATAAACGACGACGGTGAATCGTATACTTCAAATAGCAACGGGTAAGCAATGTTATTAATTTTAGGGTTGTATTTGTATTTTTGTGATGGTGTGTTGTTTGTTTTTTTACCTTTTTAAGTGTGTACCGTATTTTAAATCGAGGCTATTATTTATGCCTATTATTCTTGATTTGTATTCTGAGCGCTTGATTTGATGATTTACAGGTCTATATGAAATAATTTTTAAAATATAGCGATATACCAAGCCCTGCCTCGTTCCATTGAAGGCAATCACCTTTAAAACACCTTACATAAGAAATTTTATTTTTCTTCAAAATGCCAAAACCTGTTGGTGAACTTCGAAAACACTGTACCGAAAGTTGCCAGCGGTTACAATTAAACAATATATTTTGGCAAAATGTCAAAAGTTCGTCAAATAATTAATTTGAAATCGTCGAAATGTGACAAAAAATGTTTTTATGAGAAAATAGAGTTGTTGTGGTGTTTTGACTGTAATAGCCATAGACCGGAAAATGTTAAAAATAGAAGAGACTATTTTGGAATCGTAAGTAATTCGACTACCGTTTAATCAATTTAGTATTATCAAACTTCTGTATCAACATTGGGGCTTTTATGGGCTAAACGGTTCGGGAGATATTAAACGTCTCTTTTGTGCCCTTCGTACTCCTTGCAACTATCTCTTTTTGGGAAAACTTCCATAAGTAAGTCAGTTTCGGTAAAAATGGAATTAAATGTTCTCGCATTTGATATAACATCAATAATCAATGCCAATAAAAAACTACTCAATAAAACAGAGTTCTTAACATAAGAGCCAGAATACCCAACTCTATCTGACATATTGGTATTTTTAGGGACACTACTCATGAAAATAAATTATTGGAAAACAATTATTGTTTGATCTACTGGGTGCGCGGCACAAAAGATCATAAACATAGGCGTTAAATTTTTTGAAAACGTTGTAGGGATATGTGTATCGAAAACAGAGAAAAATACACAAAATCGCTTAAATCTGTGTTTGTATTTAATCTTATTTTGAGTCCAGCACATTTTCCCGCCTGTCATAAAAAGGAACAAAATTTTGAGAAAATAAATAATATCCTTTTTAACGAATTTGCTATGAAACCCTACAACCACGCCAACTCACCTATAAACTCCACACTTTCGGCTACAAAATGCCGAACCCCCAACTAGATATCTTAATTCTTACTGAATTTTCAGTAAAAATGCACATGTTTCACTTCAGGTAGCCAGAAAATTATTTACTGAGTGTTTATTACAGATCCGATGACGAATTTGAAGAAACCCCTTCGGCCTTACCTGCTACCATTACGCCTCTAATCATAGAAGATGACGAGCCGATCGTGTCCCACGTGAAAATAGCACCAAAACCACCAACGCCATCGTCTGTTACAACCTCCTCCACAACCACGTTTCCTAGAATACAAATCGCCCAAAATTTACATAATCCAGTGTCAATTGCCCCGAAAATTGCGAACAATATACAAAATACCCAGGTGTCTCAAATTCAGACAATTATGTCTTCGAATGTAGCATCAACTCCTCCCAAAATCCAGACATCTATCGCTGGAAATGCTGCTGCTAAAAGTAATGGGGCGTTGCCATTTCCCTTGTTAATTTTGAACGGAATGCCTAATGGGGTGCAGCATGGACAGAACGGCAGCAGTGGGTTGATACAGAAAGCAGTTTCGATAAATAATGGTAATGGAGCTACTTTTAATGCAGGTAAGTTTTTAGACACCAACAAGCAATTAAATAAATATTGCTTAAATAAATTTCCTTTCACTATATACTATCTTCAAGTAGCCAAGTTTTAGATAAATTAATCTATTTTTAATATTAAGTGTGGGGCATTACATTACACCAAATTCTGAAGATGGTACAGAAAGCTTGGTAATGCGACTGAACTATCGCTTAACCTGTAGGGGTGAGGGAGCCACCTTGAGACATTTTTTACTTTTTTGAGGTGCAAGTGTCAATGTTTCGTTTGAAATATTTCAAAATTATCTGATTTCATTATGCGGCATTGCCTTTTTGAATGTTATTTTTGAAAATATAACAATGAAAAATAAAAATTTTTTTGGAGCAATTTTTTAGAGTATCAACGTTGTCTTAGAGTGGCCGACGGTATGGGCCATCGTGAGACAATATAGTGAATAAAATACAACTTTTATTTTAAATTACAAAACATATTATAAACTATATTTAGGTAAGTAAAAAAATAAAAAATAAGTAAGCCTATAAGTACTCGAGACACTGATGTGTAAACATAACCTATATCGAAATCGGTTGTGCAATTTAACATATTGTTTCAATAGCGTTTAACTGGATAATTGGTTAAAGCTCTTGGTATTTTGTATGCTTCACAAATATTTGAGCAGCCCTCGTAAAGAGTATATTTCGTCTCCGTGACGCCTGAATATAGGCAACCACTTATTTGGAATTGATTGCCTATATTCTGGCGTTAGAAAGAATACGTTTTACAAGGAAGCGCTGAAGTAGCTGCGCACTAATCACTGCGCATGGGTTATGATGTCACATCCCCTTACACACTTCCGTCCATTTTCCCGAAATTTACCCTCATACCGGCGCGTAAGATGTTTACACATCAAAAACTTTTATTCTAACACAAAACATGTGAAACTTATAAATGTAAGCTAAAGTAAACCATTTAAAAAAATCGAAATCTCAGCGAATATTTCGGCTGGCTAATTTAATACCAAATGAAACATAAGACTCTTTAGGCCAGTCAATATAAACATCGAAGGTCGCAAACGCGCATGTATCTACGATTTTTTATATATTATTAGGACTCGTGAGAGTAATTTATACCCAAGTTTGCAACCCTGAAAACCCTGTGCTACTCCCGTGGTGCTCAAAAAACGTCAAAATTTTGGCACTTTTTTTAACTTTTTTCAAAAAAAACTAAACCTAAGGAAGCCTTTTTCGATTATCTTTGTTCTATAATAGATATTTTTTACGGGATACTAGCTACAATATGAGCCCAACTTGAGCTATTTACATCCATTGGTTGGGGAGATACAGCGAGTCAAAAATTGACAAGTTTTCCAAAAAAATTAAAATTTATCGGTAGAGCCATATTCCAAGACATGTACTGCCAAAACTAATGATCCTGGAGAGAAGTCATGAGGAAAGGATTTGTAAAGAATTCGATCAGCTTCAATTTGGTTCTAAAGTGATGCTTCTGGACGCCATAGTTTCCTCAAAAACGAGAAAATAGTGAAACATCCAAGTTTAGGAAAATAATGAAGACAATGTAATGAATAATTTTGGTACATATTTCTTAAAAAAAAAAACGTAGAAACATGTGGAATTAACGCTTTATGTATAATAAATAGCGTCATATGAACATACAGTGAACAAATGGACGTAAAAATAAAATTAACGTAAAAATAAAATAAACAACGTAAACATAAATGTAAACTAGGATAGTCAAGCACAAACTCCGTAGGAGTTGAGAATTTCGTCCTTTTGGAAGGACCGGGTCCCATCCAGTCTGGATCAGTGGAAGAGGGAGGCGAAGAAGGGACGACGCTTTCTGGAGGTGGAGGCGGGTCGTCATATGTTATTGGGTCGTCCACTTCTTCGTCGTCATCCTCGTCCAGGACGATAGATGTGACGTTACTACAACTTCGCCCTTGGCAAAAAGAGCATATGATAGAGCACTTGAGCCCTGCCTTTCTGCAAGAGCACGATCCTAGGCACCCGTTTTTGCATCTACAATCCACCACTTTAAGCAAGGTCTGAGGAGCGGGCTCTGCGCATATTCTGACAGGCATGAGACCTTGCTCGCTGGTGACCCATCCCCAGTCACATGGATTTTTGTCTAACCCAAACCATTTTTGCACCTGGTGATAGGTCCTCCAAGAATGATATTTTGCAGCCTCTGATGTGGGAGGGAGGCGGGCAAGGCTGACTTTGACCGTTGCTACCGATTTTACAAATGCAGTGTATCGTAGGGAGTTCAGCGTTCCCTCATCTGTTCCGTAGAGGTTCATGAGGAACTTTTCGCCAGCATGTCCTACTTCTTCTTGGTTGCAGTTTGGATTTAAAAAAATATTGGCGAGCTCTATCCAGTGGGGTTTTTTTCAGGACGTTGCACCACTTCATCTTGCCTTGCCAAAAGAAGGTAGAGGTGGTGTCACACCCACTGATGGCATGCAGGAACAAAATTATCCCCCTTAGATGCGGCATTTTTCCACCTGTAAAGGAATTTGCAGGATATTGAGTGCATTCTGACCCACCTCTGCCGCCTTTCTGAAAGTACACGTTTGTCTGTCCAGAGTTTAAGCCATTTAGGAGAACCAGTAGGTCGACATCCTCCCCAATTATGAAAACTTGCTCGAACGATGAGCTCTTGCAAAGGGCAGTCCTCACTATATCAACATCGGCATCTTCTTCAGACTGATGTACCTCGATACCCTGCCTCTCGAACTCTGTATGTATCATGGTGATCAGGCGGCGGCGTTTGTTGGATTCGTTTGAGAGTAGTTTTGCCTGAGGCACTTTGATGAGTGTTGATTCAAATAAAATGTCACTGCAGGAGAGAGAAGCAAAGCGTCGCAGTCGTTCAGCTGATTTAGTACTCCTCATAGCTGCATCTTGTGGGTATCCATCGAACACCACAGCTACCTTTTTACCAAAGTGATTGATAACGTAGCTGGCGTATCCTGCCACAATGGCTCTAACTGAATCATTTCGATGCCAGATCACATTATGCAGCAGGTAACCACAATCGACCACTGTAAACGCTCTGTCTGCTGAGATTATATTTTCAGAGAGCGGCGTAAATGCTGAATAGAAGGAAGATTTCTACCCCATGCGCATTCCTTCTTCAGTGAACAAGGACAACGGATAAGGTGCCAGCTCATACTCAAAATGCTGCTTCAGTTGTTCATCTGATTGTTTTGTCACGCAGACCCTCTGGAATATGGTGAGAGGATCAATATCAACCCTTCTGTTAAATACTTTCATAGAGGTGGTGACTGATGGCAAGGTCTCTACTTTATCCTTTCGTTTGAAAGTCACTTTACCAAAGATGTTACCAACAATTTGGTTCACTCCTTCCGCTCCCAGTTCTTGAGTCAAGTGGCAGTGTAAATTATAAGCTTTTATTTTATTGAGGTTCGTACTTAATGATTTCAACAAAGCGACTGCGGTGTAACAGGTACAAAGCGAACTCGACGATCGAGTGATGGAATGCAGCATCCTCGCGCGCACGCCCCGCATTGGTACCACGGGAGTAGCACATGTTTTTCAGGGTTGCACACTTGGATTTCAACTACTCTCAGGGTTCCTAACAACATATTAAAAAATCGTGGATGCATGTGCGTTTGCAATGTTCCGCTTTTTTGTGTCGATATTGAGTGGTCAAAAACTACGATGTTTCACTATTCTTTCGTTTTTGAGGAAACTATGGTGTCCAGAAGCATCACTTTAGAACCAAACTGAAGCTGATCCAGTTCTTTACAAATGCTTTCCTCATTACTTCTCTTCAGGATCATTAATTTTGCCGGTACATGTCTTGGAATATGGCCCTACCGATAAATTTTCACTCTTTTGGAAAACTTGTCCATTTTTGACTGGCGGTATCTCGCCAACCAATGGACGTAAAGAGCTCAAGTTGGGCTCGTATTGTAGCTAGTTTCCCGTACAAAAATATATTATAGAACAAAGATAACCGAAAAACGCTTCCTTAGGTTAGTTTTTTTTTGAAAAGAGTAAAAAAAGTGCCAAAATGTTGACGTTTTTTGAGCACCACGGAAGTAGCACAGGATTTTCAGGGTTGCAAACTTGAATATAAATTACTCTCGCGAGTCCTATCAATATATAAAAAAATCGTAGATTCATGCGCATTTGCGATGTTTACCTTTTTTATGTCGATATTGACTAATATCATAATATGGTTTTGTTCCAGAAGATTTAATTTTTGACGGCAAACTGCTTCTGTTATCAGATTTATTTATATAGGCAATGTTCTCAACTGTAGGGAAGATAAATTAATTTTTTGCCTTCTGGAATCTGGAATCTGGAAATGGTGAGAGGGTGGCCTTGAAAGGCCACGGCACTTAGGCCCCATTGGACCCCCTGTGCGTCCTTTCCAGGTCAACCAATCCATCTAGGCCATCGTCCAGCCTAGTGTTGTAAAAAAGGCGGCGATGTTGCCCGAGGAGGCTGTTCTAAGAAAAGCCATGGTTGGCCATCGTTCTCCCAAAATGGATTCCCTTAGTTCCGAAACAGCGCCGCAATCGCAGAGCAGATGCTCTACTGTTTCGTCCTTCTGTTCACAGCCTCTGGATATAGGTGTCTCGCATAATCTCATTGTGTGGAGATGTTTCCTTAGCTGGCAGTGTCCAGTCAGAATCCCCACCACGAGTCGTAGGGTCTTCCTTGACATATCCAGGTATGCTTTTGCTGCAGACTCATTAGGGTAGCTTAAAAACTCCCTGGCCAGTCGACAGTTAGTTGTTTCGTCCCATCTTGCCCTAAAGTCTTCATGGGTGATCTTTTTTATCATATGTATCGTCGTCGCGACAGGTAGGTTTGAAGGGCCGGCTCCGATAATGTTTGAACCGGCTGCCTTTCTAGCCAATTTGTCCGCTGATTTGTTACCTTCGCACTGTGCATGTCCTTTAACCCAGCACACAGAAATTCTGTTTTTGCGGGCAGCATCCTCCAGTGAATTATGGCATTCTAGTACTGACCTGGCTGTAAGTTTACAACTTTTCAAGGTCAGTAGTGCTTGTCTACTATCCGTGTAGATTTTAATAGTCTTGTTCTCAGTATTCCTGCGAACAATCTCTTTTGCGGCTATGGATATTGCAGCAAGTTCAGACTGAACTATGCTTGCGTGTCCCTCCATAGGCCATTTAAGTTCAATTCGCAAGCTTCGGGAGTAAATTCCACAGCCTGCTCCTTCCTTGGTTTTTGAGCCATCCACGAAAATGTTAACCGCACCTTCGGTTATAGGCTCAAATGGTTTTATTTGTACATCATATAGTTTGTCGAAGACAAACTTGGGAGGTATGCTATCTGCACTTACCTGCAGTAGTGGCAGTCTTACGACTGCCCCTTCCCGCAGGTGGCGTCTAGTCTCTCTACATTCTATGCTAGGTTGCACACCAACGACTTTGAGCCTTAGCAATGCAGTCAGAGCCACCTCCCTTAGATAAATATCTAGGGGAGGCAGGCACAACATTACTTCCGTGGCTCTGGTTGGGGTTGTTCTCATAGCTCCCGTTACAGTTAGGCAGGCAGTTCTCTGTACCTGACTGAGCTTAAGCATTGCCGTTTTTTGTTGACTCTTGGGCCACCAAACTACGGCTCCATAGGCAATCATAGGTCTTATGATGGCAGTATAGATCCACATTACGACCGTGGGTTTCATCCCCCAGGTTTTACCCACGGTCCTGCGGCACGGTTTATAAGAGATGTATGCCTTCTTTAGCCTTCGTTCTAAGTGAAGATTCCAGGTTAATTTAGCATCGAAGGTGACCCCAGGGTATTTTACCTCAGATGCAAAATTTAGTTGTGTATTTAGGAGGGTCGGCGGTCGCAGTGGCTCCATCCTCCTTTTTCTGGTGAAGAGCACCATCTCCGTCTTCCTGGGGTTTACAGACAGGGAGTGCTCCCTGCACCACTTTTCGACTAAGCGAAGGGCACTCTGCATTCGATTGCACAGAACTCCTTCAAACTTTCCGTTGAGCAGTATCGTAAGATCGTCTGCATATGCATTGGTGTAGAATCCATCTGAGTTGAGGCGATGCAAGAGGCTGTCGAGAACAAGGTTCCATAGCAGTGGCGACAGAACGCCTCCCTGCGGGCAGCCTCTGGCAGCGATGCCTCTCACTACAGTACCTTCCACCTTTATTTGCACACGTCTCTTCGAGAGCATGTTGAAAATCCAGCCACTGACAGCAGGAGGGACGCCCCTGTTTGTTAAGGCAGCATTGATTTTTCCAAAGGTGCCTTCATGCTGTCACGTAAATAGCTTACTTTGGACATTTTTTCCAAAATTTGAGCAACGTAAAAAATTTTTTTGTGCTAAAACTGTATTAAAACAAATGAGCCAACCTCTGAACTTTCTTAATAGCTTAAATCCATATCAAATTCGTTAAATGACTCATCAGAAATGTTAAATACAAATGAATTCCCTTCACTTTCGGATGAAGATGAAGTGGTCATTTCAACTGAAATGGAAGTTAGTATTCTTTTGGTGGTATTCGATAATTTCAGTGATTATTTCCTTTTCTTCTCGTTACTTTGATCTTCTATCAACATTTTCTCTGGGGTATCACGATTTCGCTTCTACCTTTCATTTTTGTGGACATCTTTTCGTGGTTGAGCTTTTGGAAAGCCAAATAATTCTTCTGGAGACTTGAATGCACAAGAAACGGTTGGTGACTTTTTCAGGTGTTACGGCGTCACATGTTTTTGAACTGTTATCGTTTTCACCTTAATTATTCTGTGCAGATTCTTCTTGAATATTCTCCAAAGATTGCGGTTCTCTGTCAGTAACACTGCTGGATAAAAATTCAAAGTCTTCAAATACATGACGATCAAACGGCATTATGCCGCTTTTCTAAAACAAAATTTTATGTTTTCGAATTTGAAAAATAG